>PVJS01041416.1:0-17980 GCA_004027185.1 Glis glis
CACCCACGGCCCTATTTTTTGTACTTTATTTTGAAAACGGGTCTCACGAAGTTGCGGAGGGCCTCACTAAGGAGAGAGAGAGAGAGAGAGAGAGGCAGGGGGAGAGAGAGAGAGAGAGAGAGAGAGCTGAGGTTGGCCGCGAACCCGGATCGTCCGGTCTCTGCCTCCCAAAGTACTGGGATTACAAGCGTGCACCACCACGCCCGGCCTGACCTTACTTCTTAAGTATGGTGTTCTTTGAACATGGGGCAGGCAGCATCCTCCACAAGGGGTAAAAGAGAAGCCTTGGGGCCTTGGCCTATGGTACTCATCCATTTCTGCCACTTGCTCTGAAAGACTGTTTTTTTTTTTTTTTTTATGAAAGATAGGCTCTCACTATGTTCAGCTGGCCCTGAACTCAAGATCTTCCTGCTTTAGCCTCCCCAGTAGCTGGGACTATAGTGAGTCCCACCAGCCTGGCATAAGACCATTGTTTTAACTGTGACGCTCATTTACAGGAAAGTGGAAAGAGCACTTGAAATGGGCATTCCGAAATATTAAATGGAGCCTGTTGGTTATTTGGTCCGTGTACGGGTATTTACTAAGTATCAGTTGGCGTGTAACTGTAGAAAACTTGTTTCCCCATAATAGTCTTTCCTAACAGGCTCCCTAAACGAGGCCATTTCCTAAGAGTCTGTCCCTGGCCCCTTCTTTCCTCCCTCTACTGTCCCTGGGTGATGGTAGTACCATCATCTTTCATCCACCTCTAATATGCCAAATGCTCTTAAACCTCTGTCTCAAGCCCTAGATTTCTCTTTTGAGTTCTTCATTCATAGAAGCCGAACACTATTGGCATTGTGGCTTGGATGGCACTTTGGGCATCTTAAAGTCAACTTATCCTAAGCCACATTATGTTCTTTATCAACCCATCCTCTTCCCCCTATTCCAGACTTCCTTCTTTTCCACTTTGTTCCTTCACTCAGGAATATCACTATCTAGGGTTGTTAACTTACTTTTGCATCACTATTTTCCACTAGTCCCCTCCCAAAAATGTATTAGCCTCTGGGTATAATGTAAGATGTTTAGAATGTGATTTTTTTTTTCTTTTTTTTTTTTTGGCGGTACTGGGGATTGAACCCAGGGGCATTCTACCTCCGCGCTATGCCCCAGCCCTATTTTTTATACTTTATTTTGAAACTGGGTCTCACGAAGTTGCGGAGGGCCTCACTAAGTAGAGAGAGAGAGAGACAGGAAAAAGAGAGAGAGAGAGAGAGAGCTGAGGCTGGCCGTGAACCCGGATCCCCCGGTCTCCGCCTCCCGAAGTACTGGGATTACAAGCGTGCGCCACCACGCCCGGCCCTAGAATGTGATTCTTACTTACCTTACTTAAAAAAAAATCTGCAAGTAATCTGTAGTTGAATTCCACAGTGAAGTTAGCAGGTAGAAATGAAAAAATTTCAAGAACAATTTAAGGTTAAGCTGATGTTCAGATTCTAAATAAAATGCAAGTGCTAGAAAGGAAGCATCTGAGCACTCAGACCTTGGGAGAAAACTTCATGGGTGAGGTACGAGTTGGCCAGGGCCACTCCTAAGGTGGAGTAAGGGCCACAGGACTCCTCTGAGAGCATGCAGGGTGGAGCACGGCTGGGACATCATGGTCTTTAGTTTCTTTCTTTTTGTGTGTGTATGTGTGGTACCAGGATTGAACCCAGGGACATTCTACCTCCGAGTTACACACCCAGCCCTATTTTATTTTTATTTTGAAACAGGGTCTCACTAGATTGATGAGAGTCTCACAACTTGCTGAGGCTGTCCTCGAACCTGCGATCCTCCTTTCTCAGGCTCCCAAGTACTGGGGTTACAGGTGTGCACCACCATGCCCAGCTCTTTAGTTTCCTTTAATTGGCACCTGGTGGCTGTTTCTGTAAGTCTACTGAACCTCATGAAAAAAAAAAGGTTTTTTTCTTTTTTTAAATTCTAAGGATTGAGCCAGGCGTGGTGACGCATGCTTGTAATCCCAGTACTTGAGAGGCTGAGACGGGAGGATCCTGGTTCACGGCCAGCCTCAGCTACTTAGTGAGGTCCTCTGCAACTTAGTGAGACCCTGTATCAAAATAAGGAATAAAAAAAAAAAATAGGGCTGGAGGTGTAGCTTGGAGGTAGAATGCCCCTGGGTTCAATCTCCAGTACTGCAAAAATAAAATAAAATAAAATAAATTCTTTTTTTTTTTTGCGGTACCGGGGATTGAACCCAGGGGCGTTCTACCTCTGTGCTACACCCCCGGCCCTATTTCTTATACCTTATTTTGAAACCGGGTCTCACGAAGTTGCGGAGGGCCTCACTAAGTAGAGAGAGAGAGAGAGAGAGAGAGAGACAGGGAGAGAGCTGAGGCTGGCCGCGAACCCGGATCCTCGGGTCTCTGCCTCCCAAAGTACTGAGATTACAAGCGTGCGCCACCACGCCCAGCTAAATAAAATAAATTCTAAGGATCGAGAATCCTAGCTTAGTCCATCAGTTGGGACCACTCTTCTTTAAATTTTAGCTTAAAGTTCTATTCTACAACTTGTAGGAAGTCTGATTCCTTTCTCCAGATTTCTTTAAATTTCTAGGAGCTCACCGGGTGTGGTGACGCACACCTGTAATCCCAATACTTGGGAGGCTGAGACAGGAGGATCACAGGTTCAAGGACAGCCTCAGCAAGTAGTGAGACTCTCATCATCCTAGCAAGACCCTGTTTCAAAATAAAAATAAATGCTGGGTGTGGTGGTGCACGCTTGTAATCCCAGTACTTGGGAGGTGGAGACCGGAGGATCTGGGTTCGCGGCCAGCCTCAGCTACTTAGTGAGGCCCTTCGCAACTTCGTGAGACCCGGTTTCAAAATAAATTATAAAAAATAGGGCCAGGATGTAGTTTGGAGGTAGAATGACCCCTGGGTTCAATCCCCGGTACCACAAAAAAAAAAAAAATAGGACTAGGGGTGTAGCTCAGAGGTAGAATGCCTCTGGGTTAAATCCCCAGTACCAAAAAAAAAAATTTTTTTTTAAATCTGAAGAGCCAGGCACGGTGGTACTACCTCCAAGCCATACTCCCAGCAGTATTTTATTATTTTTTTAAATTTTTGTGATACTGGGGATTGAACCCAGGGGCATTCTAACTCTGAACTGCACTCCCAGCCCTATTTTATTTTTTATTTGGAAAAGGGTCTAAGTTGATGCAAGCCTCACTAAGTTGCTGAGGCTGGCTTCAAACCTGTGATCCTCCTATCTCAGCCTCCCAAGTACTGGGAATACAGATACGTGCCACCATGCCCGGCTCAGTATTTTATTTTTTATTTTGAAACAAGGTCTCGCTAAGGTGCTGAGGGTCTTGCTAAATCACTGAGGCTGGACTCAAACCTGTAATTCTTCCTATTAAAAGGAAGACAAAGGACTGGGGGTATAGCTCAGTGGTCGAGCTAGCATGTGTGAGGCCCTGGGTTCAGTCTCTAGAACCCCCCAAAGAAAATATTTATTACTGGTGGGGGCTTGAGGAAACAGGAACTGATACTTTGTGACTGAAAATGTAAATTAGTACAGCCTTTTTGGTTTGTTTGTTTGTTTGTTTGTTTGTAGTACTAGGAATTGAACCCAGGGTCATTCTACCTCTGAGCTACACTCCCAGCTCTATTTTATTTTTTATTTTGAAACAGGGTCTTGCTTGATTGCGGAGGGCCTCACTAAGTAGCCGAGGCTGGCCGCAAACCTGCAATCCTCCTATCTTAGCCTCCCAAGTACTAGGATTACAAGCGTGCGCCACCGCGCCTGGCACACTTGTCTATCAAACACAAGTTTTGATAGACATCATCAAGCTGAACTTCAGAGGCTGTACTAGCCGAGCTGAGACAGGAGGATCACAGGTTCGAGGATAGCCTCAGCAAGTAATGAGACTCTCATCAACCTGTGAGACCCTGTTTCAAAATAAAAAATAAAACTGGGTTGGGGGTGTAGCTCAGAGGTAGAATGCCCCTGGGTTCAATCCCCAGTACCGAAAAAAAAAAAACCAAAAAAACAAAGAAACCTTAAAGTGCACGCAGCTGAGCGTGGTGGTGCATGCCTGTAATCCCAGTACTTGGGAGGCTGAGACAAGAGGATCACAGGTTCGAGGCCAGCCTCAGCAGCTTAGTGAGACTCTCAGCAATTTAGTAAGACTCTGTTTTAAAATAAAAAATAAGAAGGGCTAGGGAGGTACCTCAGAGGTAGAATGCCCCTGGATTCAATCTCCAATATATGTATGAGGATATTTGTTACTACAGAGTTTAGAAAACAATCAAAATGGCCATTCATAAGAGATTAGTAAAAAAATTATAGTATGCCCATGTATTATAAGTGAGGTAAATTTATAATTATTGACATGGAAATATGGCTATAACATATACATGGAAAAATACATAGTGTATGAACCTCTTTCACTTGAAATAAACATAGCCATAGTTATGTGTATATATTTTATTTTATTTATTTTTTTTGTGGTATTGGGGATTGAACCCAGGGGCATTCTACCTCCAGGCTACATCCCCAGCCCTATTTTTTATTCTTTATTTTGAAACTGGGTCTCACTAAGTTGCAGAGGGCCTCACTACATAGCTGAGGCTGGCTGCGAACCTGCAATTTTCCGGTCTCAGCCTCCCAATTACTGGGATTACAAGCGTGTGCCACCGTGCCTGGCAGTATTTTAAAAAACCACACAACAGTGCTAACAGAAATTATCTTTTCTGATTTGGAAAAGAAAACTACCTAAAAAAAAACCAGGATAAGCCAGACATAGTGGCACAAGCTTGTAATCCCAGTACTTGGGAGGCTGAGACAGGAGGATCGCAGGTTTGCAGCCAGCCTCAGCTACTTAGTGAGGCCCTCTACAACTTAGCGAGACTCTGTTTCAAAATAAAGAATAAAAAAAATAGGGCTGGGGGTGTAGCTTAGAGGTAGAATGCCCCTGGGTTCAATCCCCAGTACCACACACATAAAAAAAAAAAAAAGAAAATGAGGGTAATTGGAATGGGGGGCCACTCATCTTGAAGTGGGAGGTGAATTTGTTTCCTGGAGTTGAATTTGGAGGGCTAGAGGTACATCCGAGGAAAGGTGTTCTGTAGGCTGCAGATTTCCATTCAGAGGAAGAGTTACTTCTAAAGTAGAGGCAGTAAGTGGGAGTAGGGACTCTAGATTTGGCATCCTTGGCCGTCCTTGGGGAGGCTTGGTGGTATCTTTGTTCTCCCTTTGCTGCTGTAGGTTTTGATAGACACTGGAGAGGAGTGGTCTCAATCCAAACCTGAGCGTAGATCTTGAGGAGAGGTAGGAGTGGGCAGTAGTAATACTAAACAACAGCTCATAAAAATCACTTCACCAATTACAAGAGTGCCTCATGGTCAGTAACTTAGCTAACACAAGCCTGTATACTTTCCATTGTTTTTCCTTTTATGCGGGCATTGAAGCTCAATTAGAAGGTAGAATTAGGAGCCGGGCGTGGTGGCGCACGCTTGTAATCCCAGTACTTTGGGAAGCGGAGACCGGAGGATCCCGGTTCGCGGCCAGCCTCAGCTCTCCCTGTCTCTCTCTCTCTCTCTCTCTCTACTTAGTGAGACCCTCCGCAACTTCGTGAGACCCGGTTTCAAAATAAAGCATAAAAAATAGGGCTAGGGGCGTAGCGCGGAGGTAGAACGCCCCTGTGTTCAATCCCCGGTACCGCAAAAAAAAAAAAAAAAAAAGTAGAATTAGGACTCAAACTCAGGTATTCAACTTCCATTTCTCATTTTTCTGCCTCTTGTCTCCTTGAGGTGAATTTTTCAAGGAAGGAAAGACTAAAGCAAGGTGCAGCCTAGAGCTGGGAACAGTTACGAGATGGGCCGAAGAGGGCCAGGAAGACACTACTCCACAGTTGCTGCACGGTCCCCAACCCTTTTATCCCTGACATTTCCCCTAAACCAGAGAAGGCTGGATGTTCAGTTGAATTCAAGGGGAAAAAAGTCCTAATCTGTCTATAAATAGCTGTGAAGTGTTTTGGAAGTAAGGCTGTCCAGTTTGATTATGGCAGAGTTAGTGGTGGCTTAGTGGTTCATTGAATTCTGGCTGCATTCATTTGAAAGCAATATAGTAAAAGCATATTGACTTAGACCACTGAGGGAAAGGCATGTCTGAGTTAAATTTTTTAAAAATTTTTGTGTGAAGTCATTAGGTTTATTTTTGGAATCCCATGTTATCTCGACTTGTGTATTCACTAGCTTAGTAGACATTCTAAGAGGACCTGCTTTAATGAGTAGAAAATCAAGAGTCTCTTGCCGGGCATGGTGGCACACGCTTGTAATCCCAGTACTTTGGGAGGCGGAGACCAGAGGATCCGGGTTCGCGGCCAGCCTCAGCTCTCTCGCTCTCTCTCTCTCGCTCTCTCTCTCTCTCTCTCTCTCTCTCCGTCTCTCTCTCTCTCTCTCCTTAGTGAGGCCCTCCGCAACTTCGTGAGACCCGGTTTCAAAATAAAGTATAAAAATAGGGCAGGGGGTGTAGCGCGGAGGTAGAACACCCCTGCGTTCAATCCCCGGTACCGCAAAAAAAAAAAAAAAATCAAGGGTCTCTTAAATCACTTCAGTTTTCCAACTGGAAACTACAGAGTGGGATTAATTCTTTCTTTTTTTTTTTTGTGGTACGGGGGATTGAACCCAGGGGCGTTCTACCTCCGGGCTACACCTCCGGCCCTATTTTTTATTCTTTATTTTGAAACAGGGTCTCACTAAGTTGTGGAGGGCCTCACTAAGTAGCTGAGGCTGGCTGCGAACCTGCAATCCTCCTGTCTCAGCCTCCCAAGTACTGGGATTACAAGCGTGTGCCACCACACCAGGCTAGGATTAAATTTTTAACCCATTCTTTTTTTTTTTGCAGTACTGGGGATGGAACCCAGGGGCGTTCTACCTACGCGCTACACGCCCGGCCCTATTTTTTATACTTTATTTTGAAACCGGGTCTCACGAAGTTGCGGAGGGCCTCACTAAGTAGCTGAGGCTAGCCGTGAACCCGGATTCCTCGGGTCTCAGCCTCCCAAGTACTAGGATTACAAGCGTGTGCCACCACACCTGGCTCTGATGGAATCTTTCTCCCCGATGCTTGTTGAACTGTGTGGAAGTCTTCCCTCCAGCCTCACACTCCAGCTTTGATGGGTTGTTTTAGGAAAGTCTTATTGCTTAGATTTCATAGTAGGGAGGGAAGAAATGGAGGCAGGTGGAAGTTTCTGCTCTGTGAACTGGTAACTCCATCGGTATTTCCCAAATTGGTAAACTGCTGTCACTTGGGCCCCAATCACATCTCTTCTCCTAAAAGATCAGGCTGCTGAGTCTCTGGAGCAAATGAGGAGGCCCACGGAGGTAGGAGATTTCCTACTGGCAACCTGGATCTCACCCAAAGAGGGCAACTACTCCTCTGTAGGAGCCTCTCCACCTCCCTTCCTCTTGACTAGATACTAATTCAGGAGCCCCTGTGACTCATCTTTGTCTTTTGCTTACCCAGCCTGACCCTGCCCTCTGGCCAAGTGCCACTGGTGATTTTTAGCCCTGCTGGAAATTGCACCTTCTATGAGGGTAAAGCAAACTTGGAAGGTGCTGGTTCTGGCTCCAGAGGGACTGGGGCCTGTCACTTGGTCCTGCCTTGTGTTTTCTGTCATGCATTCCTGGCCACCTTTTTAACCTTGGCACACTATCTCCAAGCCCATAATTCTTCCTGGGTATGGATTACGGACTAGCTTCTTCAGAAGGACTGTGGAGACAGGAATGTCAGTGCTGTGGAGGAAGTTCCTGACTTCAGCCTCCACGTCTTGCCACGGGAGCATGGCTGGTCTCACATAGACGATCTAACAGTTCTATCAGGGGTGCTTGGCAGGGGCATAGAGTGTACTCAGAACACAAAAGGATTTACCACTGCATTTCTTTAAGCATTCACCCTGCTTTTCAAAATAAAATCTCATTTTCAAATAGTAATATGAAATTCTTCACAGAATATTAGTACCAGAAAAAAAACCTTGAGATTTTCTAGGCCAGCTTTCTTGTTTTAGAAGTGAGTAAACCTAGGGAGGTCAGGTGAGAGGCAAAGCCATGCCTGTGCTAAGGAACTGACACCCACGTTGTACAAAAGGAATCGAAGCGTGAGGAGAGGAAATGGGAGGAAATGCGTTCCTTTCCAAGGAATGCCTCCTTCACACCCTTCTGTCTGGGTGATTCCTCCATCATTGACTTCCCTAGTCCATCTAGACTGGTCCCCAAAGGAAATAGAGTCATGAGAAAAGGCTCAGTATTTGAGAGTTTTCAAGGCACATTTAAGTGAGTGAAGCCTAAATTACAACATGTGAATGGCTGCAACTTTATTAGGTAGAATATGTAAGGACAGCTTATATATATATATGTGTGTGTGTGGGTGTGTGTGTGTGTTTTTGGGTAAAACTGGGGATTGAACCCAGGGGTATTCTACCTCTAAGCTACATTTCCAGCCCTATTTTTATTCTTTATATTGAAACACGGTCTCACTAAGTTGCGGAGGCCTCACTGAGAAGCTGAGGCTGACCTCAAACCTGCGATCCTCCTGTCTCAACCTCCCAAGTAGTGGGATTATAAGTGTGCGCCACCACACCTGGCTAGGAAAGCTAATATTAAGTTAGCAAAATGTCAGTGGAGGTTCTTCAGGGGCCTTATTTAATGGGCCAATTAAATTGATTTATAATTAAAATCATGCTTTCTATAGTAGGTACTTGTAAAGTCCATTCCTTCCTTTATTAATTTTTTTGTGCATGTATATCATATTGGGGATTGAATCCAGGGGCATTCTGTCTATCTCTGAGCTCCAGTTCCAGCCATATATATATATATATATATATATATATAATTATATTAATATTATATATTAATATAAATATATTAATAAATATATTTATATAATATAAATATATTTATTGTAGGTTCGGTGGTAGAATGACCCTGGGTTCCATCTCCAGAAACACACACACACACACACACACACACACAAAATTACGATATGTATATGTATATATATATTTATGTGTATATGTATATATACATATATATGTTTGTATATATGTATATATATATATGTATATATAAATTTTTTTTTGTGGTACTGGGGATTGAGCCCAGGGGCATTCTACCTCTGAGCTACACCCCCAGCCCTATTTTTTATTCCTTATTTTGAAACCAGGTCTCACTAAGTTGTGGAGGGCCTCACTAAGTAGCTGAGGCTGGCTGTGAACCTGCGATCCTCCTGTCTCAGCCTCCCAAGTACTGGGATTACAAGCGTGCACCACCATGCCCAGCTCATTTATCAAGTATTAACTGCAGAGAGTTCTTTGATGACTTGTACTGATCTCACTTTTGAGGAACTTATCTTTAGTGCATAAATAATTTTAATTATACATAAAGTGGTACCATATAACAGATACAGACTAATGCTGTGGGATTTCAGAGGGAGGAGAGATTGTTTCCAACTTTTGGATCTAGATAATTAGTTATGTTTTGTAAAAACAGGTTTATTGGTTTATTTTAAAGAATGCAAACTAATCTTATACTCTGGCTAGAGATACTGTTGACACAAAGGAAAATCTGTATTTTCATTCATATTATTAAGAATTACTTTCATTCATATTACTAAAACTCTGAATTAATAGCAATACAGTGTATTTGCATTCACTGTGCTTCTTTGCTAATCCTAAAGTAATTTTCCAAAGAGCAGAACCTTTGGTAAACTGGAGCAGTTCACTCTTACTGGACAGTGACTGTAGCCAGTGAGTGGGGGGCAGGGGTGTGAGTCCATTGGAGAGGCCGCTCTTTCAAGAAGCTTGCCTGAGAAGTGAGGAGAGTTAACTGTAGAGAGGGTTATGGATCTATTTTTTTGAGTCCCAAGCATGTCCCTGTGCTGTGGGTAAAGAGCTAGTGGAGAGGGAGAGGTGGAAGATAGAAAAGAGAGATAGAAATTGTTGAGCAAGACCCCTGGGGATAAGGGGATACTGGATCCTGAGTACTGGTGGAAAGTTTAACCTTGAACTGAATTATGATGTGAGACTATAAGACTATAACATACCAATAAAAGTATAAAAAACCCACTTGAACTGAACAAAGGACAAGGCCACCCTGAGAATAATATCACCACCACTATCACCACTTTTGATTTCCTACTTTTTGCCAACATCTCTGTTGAGCACTTTTTTTATTTTATTTTCCTGAGGCGGAGCCTTACTAACGTTGGCCAGGCTAGCCTTGAACTCTGGGATCAAGTAGTCTTCTGCCTTCTCTCAAATGGCTGGGACTACAGGTGTGTACCACTGCTGAACTTTTAAGTCTCACTTGATAAGAGCAAGAGATGCAGAGGACAGAGTGCATTGGTAAGGTTTTCAGAGACAGTTGGGGTTTCCTTCTCTTGGGCTCTGTCTTCTCCATGCAGAAGTTGAAGTCATCCGCTAGGAGCAGGTGCGATATGGGGACAGCAGTTTGGTTTCAGAAGCTCTTGTGCCAATGGCTACGACCAGGGGGACATGTAAGGGGACAGTAGAGCAGTACTGAAGCCCCTCCCAGTGTTGGAGATGAATTTATAGAGGAAGCAGCCCTCATGATTTTGTAGTTTTAGCAGCATGAAGCAATTGGAGGGTGAAAGCAGAGGATGTCTGCATACAGAGAGGAGCTGTGTGTCGTGGGGCAAATGGAAGGGCTGGACTAAGGGGGCTTCGAGTATTGGTAGGAGATTGGTTGTACTCTAGCTGGCTCGAGAAAAGAGTGAATCCAGGAGAGGACTGGCAACGTGATGGGGGAGGGGTTGTTAGAGCTGGAAATCACAATGAAGTTAAAGAACAGAAGCTATAGAAGAAAAGATGAGGAGAGGTAGAAATCTAGGAGGTCATGACCCTGCAAAGGGTCGTACTTGAGGCGGAAAGGCAGACCGTTACCGAATTCTTGATGAACTCAGCAGTGAAGACGAGTGTGGTTCAATACAAGCGTTGGCAAAGGAAGGATTTTTTTTTTTTGGTAAGATTGTAAGAATATAGCCGGGCATGGTGGCGCACACTTGTAATCCCAGTACTTTGGGAGGCAGAGACTGGAGGATCCAGGTTCGCGGCCAGCCTCAGCTCTCTCTCTCTCTCTCTCTCTCTCCCTGTCTCTCTCTCTCTCTCTCTCTCTCTCTCTCTCTCTCTCTCCTTAGTGAGTCCCTCCGCAACTTCGTGAGACCCGGTTTCAAAATAAAGTATAAAAAAAAATAGGGCGGGGGGGCGTAGCGCGGAGGTAGAATGCCTCTGGGTTCAATCCCCGGTACCGCAAAAAAAAAAAAAAGATTGTAAGAATAATGTTTTTTTTTTGTTGTTTTGTTTTTTTTTGTGGTACTGGGGATTTGAACCCAGGGATATTCTATCTCCGAGATATACCTCAGCCCTTTTTGTGTGTGTGTGTGGTACTTGGGATTGAACCCAAGGGCATTCTACCTTTGAGCTACATCCCCAGTCCTATTTTATTGTTTATTTGGAAACAGGGTCTCACTAAGTTGCAGTGGCCTCATGTTGCTGAGGCTGGCCACGAACCTGTGATCCTCCTGTTTCAGCCTCCCAAGTACTAGGATTACAAGCATGCGCCACCACGCCCAATTCAACCCCAGCCCTTTTTATTTTTTGTTTTGAAACAGGGTCTCTCTAGGTTGCTGAGAGTCTCGCTACACTGCTGAGGCTGGCCTTGAACCTATGATCCTCCTGTCTCAGACTCCCAAATACTAGGATTGCAAATGTGCACCGCCATGCCTGGCTAGAATAATAGTTTTAAAGCAACATCAAGACAGCAAAACATCAAGCAAACAAGTCTGTTTCTCCTAGTACTGCTGGGTACCGAAGAATGCTTTTATGGTAGAACTTTCATTGCCAGAAAGCAAGTTCCTAAAGTAGCATTGGGTTTCAGCTAGAGGGAAGGGCGCCAGGACTGTTTCTCAGGCTTGCTTTCTACCTTGCCTGCTTAAATAATCTGGAGGCTTAATGGGGTTGCTGGGGTGAGCTCTGGCCAAGTAGGATGGCCTCCACGGGCCTGGGCCTTTGTTTGCAGGTAAAAGAAGCAGGTGTGCCCTCTTGTAGGCAAATCCATTTGGCCACTAGGTGTTTTTTGTTTTGTTTTTAACTGCTTGAGTTCAGAGTGGGCCAGTGCTAATCTGTGAGAGGCTGAATGGAAACTTCTTAAAAGTTTCTTGCATAAAACTCCAGGAGTCAGTTGGACTCTTGAGCCTTTCTATTCCTTTGGGTTCTGGTGTTTATTTTTCCTGGGCTGTGTTCAGTCATTCCCTTCATGGTGACAGCAAATAATGCCCTAAAGCACACATAGTTTGAAAGAGTCTGAAAATACTCAGAGTTCATAAAGATGTTTTTGGATTTTCAGTGTTTCAGGATTCCTTCAACATTGTTAGTCCCATGACCCCAGACATTTAAAAAAGAAACATCTGAATAGCTGAAACAAACAAACAAAAATCCCTACAGTTCTTTTTGCTCTTTTTTGATCAGTCTTCACCACCATCCTGGTATAAAACCAGACATGATCAGCTCAGAAATAATTGCCTAACCAGCCATTTCACCACAGGAACCTAAGCAGAAGAGGTCATGTAGCTTAGATCTTAGGGTACGCTGCTTCTGTTCCACTATTTTTCTTTCTTTTTTTTTTTTGGTACTGGGGATTGAACCCAAGGGCATTCTACCTCCAAGCTATACCCCAAGCCCTTTTATTTATTTTTTAAACAGTCTTGCTAAGTTACTGAGGGTCTCACTAAGTTGCTGAGGCTGGTCTCTAACCTGTATTCCTCATGTCTCAGCCTCCCAAGTACTGGGATTACAGACATGCGCCAACACACGTGGCCTGTTTCACTATTTTTTTTTTTTTTTGCGGTACTGGGTATTGAACCCAGGGGCATTCTATCTCCGAGCTACACCTCAGCCCTATTTTTTTATTCTTTATTTTGAAACCGGGTCTCACTAAGTTGCGGAGGGCCTCACTAAGTAGCTGAGGCTGACCGCAAACCTGGATCCTCCAGTGTCAGCCTCCCAAGTACTGGGATTACAATCATGTGCAACCACACCCATTTTAATAATCTGTAATAGTTCTTTTTTTTGTGGTACTGGGGATTGAGCCTAGGGGCATTCTACCTCCAAGCTACACCCCAGCCCTATTTTATTTTTATTTTGAAACAGGGAGGGTCTCACTAGGTTGCTGAGAGTCTTACTACTTGCTGAGGCTGTCCTTCAACCGGCTATCCTCCTGTCTCAGCCTCCAAAGTACTGGGATTACAAGCCTGCACCACCACGCCTAGATTCTATAATGGTTTTGTTGCATAACGATGAAAAAGTGATGAAAACATTAGTTAGAAGTTAGAAGATAATCAATAGGCCAGGAGAAAATTTTTGCAATATATGTAATAGATGACGGATTCTATCTATAATCTATAGAAAGTTGCTACAAATCAATAAGAAAAAGACAACAAACCCAATACAAAATGGTAAAGAGCACAATTAGGTGAGTCACAGCAAAGGAAACAAATTTCATTTAAGGAAATGCTTAACCTTATGCACAGAGTTGTCTAGACAAGGATGTTCATTGCAGTGGTAAATATCCATGGGCAGGGGTACTATGAAATTCTATAAGGCTGCTAAAAGTAGGTTTTTGTGTCAGTGAAAACAAAATGCAGGAGCCGGGCGTGGTGGTGCACACCTATAATCTCAGTACTTGGGAGGCTGAGACAGGAGGATCACAGGTTTGAGGCCAGCCTCAGCAACTTAGTGAAACCCTGTTTCAAAATAAAAAATAAAATAGGGCTAGGGGTATAGCTCGGAGGTAGAATGCCCCTGGGTTCCATCCCCAGTACCATAAAAAAGTACAGAACAATATGAATAGAAGGTTCCCATTTTTTGAAACATTCCTAATTATTTGATTTTTTTTTTTTTGCGATACTGGGAATTGAGCCCAGGGGCGTTCTACCTCCGCGCTACGCCCCCGGCCCTATTTTTTATACTTTATTTTGAAACCGGGTCTCACAAAGTTGCGGAGGGCCTCACTAAGTAGAGAGAGAGAGAGAGAGAGAGAGAGAGAGCGAGAGAGCAAGTGCTGAGGCTGGCCGCGAACCCAGATCCTCCGGTCTCCGCCTCCCAAAGTACTGGGATTACAAGCGTGCGCCACCACGCCCGACGTCTAATTATTTGATTTTGAATGTATACATCCTGTTACAAATATTATTGGTGAGTTCCTTTAGATTAAAAAATAAGGCTGTAAATTTTCAATGATGACATTAATGAATGAAATGTTAACTTTGCCTTCCTCTTAAATAAGATATGTATTCCCTATCCTTGCCTTCCTCCTCTTTTTTTTTTTTTTTTGTGGTACCGGGGATTGAACCCAGGGGTGTTCTACCTCCAAGCTACACCCCCGGCCCTATTTTTTACCCTTTATTTTGAAACCGGGTCTCACGAAGTTGCGGAGGGCCTCACTAAGTAGCTGAAGCTGACCGCGAACCCAGATGCTCCGGTCTCTGCCTCCCAAGTACTGGGATTACAAGCGTGTGCCACCACGCCCGGCCCTTCCTCCTCTTTTTATTAGTATAATTTGATATTATAAATTTTAGCCTCTGGGAAGAATGTAGGGGCCTCCTACCTTTCCTTTTCAGGAACTAGAAGGATCTTAAGTGTGGCTACCTGGCTGTGCTGCCACAGTTGCATGTTTTGTCGTGATGAATAAAGGAATTAAAAGCTCAGGGTTCTTTGCTAGAGTTTGCGTGTTTTTGGTGTTCACAGCCTTGCAGGGTTCCCTGCCCTGCCTCGGATGCAGGGCCTCTGTGGGAGCCTTGCACGCTCCATACTCTTAGAAAGGGACGGGAAAGCTGAGTGGCCAGGAATGAGGCTTAGAGCTGGCCCAGGCTGGGGAAGGACACCCGCTCCTGGAGTGTGTCCTTGCCTCTCTTCTGGAGAGGCCCTCTTACCTTGATCCCAGGCCCCCGCCAACCTAGGTGAAAGGAGACCTTGAAGCTCACTCTGGCTTTCCGTATTTCACTGAGGTTTAAGTATCATGCTATTCCAGCCTGGGAACAGCAGGGATCCCGTCTTAAGGTGCACAGGGCTACACACCCCCTTGTCTTCCAAGGATAGGCAGCGGCTCCAGGACAGAAGCGTTGCTTTCCTTGATCACATTCTCAGTGTCAGAGGTCATATGGGAATTGTTTCTAACTCGTTATATAAGCTGCTCTCTGAGCTGGAGAGTTTACGTAGAATGGTGTAATAGAAATTTCTTTAAAATGCCACACGTGGTGGTGCACACTTGTAATCCCAGTACTTGGGAGGCTGAGACAGGAGGATTGAAGCAAGTTTGCAGCCAGCCTCAGCTACTTAGTGAAGCCCTCGGCAAGTTAGTGAGATCCTGTTTCAAAATAAAAAATAAAATAGGGGTGGGGTGTGGCTCAGAGGTAGAATGCCCCTAGGTTCTATCCCCAGTACCACATACACACACAAAAATTTTTCTTTAAAACAAAAACTGAAGCTGGATATGGTGGCGCACACTTGTAATCCCAGTAGGTGGGAGGCTGAGACTGGAGGATCCAGGTTCGCGGCCAGCCTCAGCTACTTAGTGAGGCCCTCTGCAACTTAGTGAGACCCTGTTTCAAAATAAAGAATAAAAAAATAGGGCTGGGGGTGTAGCTCAGAGGTAGAAGCCCCTGGGTTCAATCCCAGTACCACAAAAAACAAAAACAAAAAACCAAAAACTGTAGCCGGGCATGGTAGTGCACGCTTGTAATCCCAGTACTTGGGAGGCTGAGGCAGGAGGATCGCAGGTTCGTGGCCAGCCTCAGCCACTTAGTGAGGCCCTCTGCAACTTAGTGAGACCCTGTTCCAAAATAAAGAATAAAAACTAGGGCTGGGGGTATAGCTCAGAGGTAGAATGCCCCTGGGTTCAATCCCCAGTACCATAAAAAAGCAAAACAACAACAACAACAACAAAAAAACTGTGGCTTGCTCTGCTTCTGAAGAGGGATGACATAATTCTCATTAATTGCAGGGAAGAAATCATTCCATTCCCTTTACCACTGCAGAATGGCGGTGGTGAGAGAGTGAAAGTTCAAAACTTTGTTCCTTGGTGCTGATCAAGCGTGGAGTCTGGAGTGGATGTTTCCTAGTAGGCTCCAGCTCTGGAAGGGGAATGGAGAGCTAAATTTCTCTGAACAACAGAAAGGGAATTTAGTCCTCCCCACCCTCCAGCGTAAGGCACATGTGGAAAGGGTGAAAGGACCAAGCAGCATGGTAATTTAAAACCCTCAGTCTCTTCATACCTTCAGGAAAATCTGATGAACACACAATGTTTTGAGTGAGTTTGTATAAATTATTTTTTCTTTGGAGTAAAGCATGGAAAAAGAGCCGAGTTCCACATCTGGGACAGCTTAGAGCAGAGAGAAGAGACTGGCCTTGGGAGGTGAGATGTAAGTGAGAGCAAATGAGATCAAACCCCAGCAACAGCTGGAGTCAGAGCCAAAGGGACTGCTAGCTGCTGGGAACTTGCAGAGATTCTGGAAAGGCCATTGGACTTCTTGGGACAGGAGGATCCAGGCAGCTTTAATTTTTTTTTATTGTGGTACCGGGGATTGAACCCAGGGGCGTTCTACCTCCGAGCTACACCCCCAGCCCTATTTTTTATACTCTATTTTGAAACTGGGTCTCACAAAGTTGTCCAGGCAGCTTTAAAACATGCCCAAGGACGGGGTGGTTGCAGCTGACATGGTTGCTGTAGTGCTCTGTAACTCAGAACGTTTCACAGTGGTCCTCCAAGATCCCGCTGTGGGAACGCTCCAGGAATGAGCATGTTATTCCTCTTTCTGCCCAGCAGAAGCCACTTTTAGTTCACACTCTAAAAGGGAAGCAAAACTTCCCCCAAAAAAGGACTCTTATACTTTTTCCTCCCTGTGTCTCACATAGAACCTGAGGATGTTGGTTAAAAAGCCAAAGAGCTGCAGCCTTCCCGGCCATGCCATCGCTGAGTAGGGTGCATCATTTAGGGGTGAAGAGGGTTTGAAAGAGGGGTGAAAAGTCTTCCAGGAAATCTTGGGGCTTGAAAACTGCCCTGAACAAGGACCTAAATAAGTAGTAAAACTCCAGTGAGTATCCTAAAGAAGCCAGTCTCTGAGCAGGATGAGTCTAGCCAGCACCACAAGGAACAAATACTTTTGTTCATGTCTCAGGGAGGAGGGCCTGGTTGATGGGAGAATCTGTTGTATAGTCTTAACATCCACTGTTACTGCAAACTTTGAGGACAGTAGAGGTCAGTGGGCTTTGTCCAGCATGCAGTCGCCTTTCTTAGGTAAGAGCACTTTGATTTTCCTTTGGGGGGGGGCCACTTCTTTCCCCATTCTCAGACCCAGTTCTGGTGGGGCAAGTCCATCCCTTGGAGGACACATGATCATTCCAGCCAGAGAATAACAGTTGTCATGGACCATGGGCCAAATCTAGGCCAATGAGGGCTCTCTTGAGTTCTTATTAGAACTACTAAGAGCTGGGCGTGGTGGCACATGCCTGTAATCCCAGTACTTGGGATGCTGAGACAGGAGGATCACAGGTTCGAGGACAGTCTCAGCAAGTAGTGAGACTCTCATTAACCTAGAGAGACACTGTTTCAAAATAAAAATAAGAGCCGGGTGTGGTGGTGCAAGCTTGTAATCCCAGTACTTGGGAGGGTGAGACAGGGGGATCAAAGGTTCAAAGCCAGCCTCAGCAATTTGGTGAGACCCTGTTTCCAAATAAGAAATAAAATCAGGTTGGGGGTATAACTTGGAGGTAGAATGCCTCTGGGTTCCACCCCCAGTACCAAAATAAATAAATACATACATACATAGATAAATACATACATACATAAATACATAAATAAATAAATAAATAAAATAGGACTGGGGGTGTAACTCGGAGGTAGAATGCCCCTGAGTTCACTCCCCAGTACCA
>PVJS01041417.1:0-17978 GCA_004027185.1 Glis glis
ATTTTGAAACCGGGTCTCACGAAGTTGTGGAGGGCCTCACTAAGGAGAGAGGGAGAGAGAGAGAAAGACAGGGAGAGAGAGAGCGAGAGAGCTGAGGCTGGCCGCGAACCCAGATCCTCCGGTGTCCGCCTCCCAAAATACTGGGATTACAAGCGTGTGCCACCACGCCCGGCTGCAGTGTTTTATTTCTTAGACTGGGTGGTAGGTGAACCAGTGTTTGTTATATTGTTCTATCCTTTTTTTTGTATATTCAGACTATTTGTTAAAAAGAATACATTTTAATGCCAGTACTTGGGAGGCTGAGACCGGAGGATCTGGGTTCACGGCCAGCCTCAGTTACTTAGTGAGGCCCTCCGCAACTTAGTGAGACCCTATTTCAAAATAAAGAATAAAAAATAGGGCTGGGGGTGTAGCCTGGAGGAGAATGCCCCTGGGTTCAATCCTTAGTACTGCCAAAAAAAAAAAAAAGAATACATTTTGATGTGGGTTACTGACCCACTTGAAATCCATTCATGATGAATTTCAAGAATATTCATGCAGGGATGTATGTAAAATTAGTCACAGAATAAGTCAGAATACCTGAGGCCAAGTATTAGTTTGATAAAAATGATGAAATTGGAAACGGCTTTGCAAAAGAAAGGAGCAGTTGAGATGTAGGGTTTCAGAGCTGGGTGTGTTTAAAGAAGGTGAACTTTAGTGTTCAGTAATCCCTCTTGAGGTGTAGGGGTAAAATTTTATGGTGGTAAAAGTGGAAAACAGCAGTTTATCATCCTTTTCACTTGAACTGATCCAAGAACTGGTTCCCATAAGCATGAATGCTTCATGTCAGGGTTGCCCAGCCACGGGGGAGACCCTGATTTCCAAGGAGCATCATAGGTTAGTGAGGATTTAGCCCTGCTGGAACTTTAGCTAGTTGTGTATAATTGTACAGATACTGTGTTTTTTTTTTTCTGACAGATGGGTTAAAAATAAAAGGAAAATCAGCCATTTCCTTATTGGATTATTCTGTTTCTCTTTTTCTTTTTTTGCAGTACTAGGGATGGAACCCAGGGGCATTCTACCTCCGAGCTACACCCCCAGCCCTTTTTTTATTCTTTATTTTGAAACCGGGTCTCACTAAGTTGCGGAGGGCCTCACTAAGTAGCTGAGGCTGGCTGCGAACCCGGATCCTCCTGTCTCAGCCTCCCAAGTACTGGGATTACAAGCATGCGCCACCACGCCCGACTTATGTTTCTCATTTAAAAGCATCTTTCAGCCTTTTCTGGAGAAGCTGTGGCTTTGTTGGACTTTTCTAAAATACTCAATTTCTTGAGTCTTAATGAAAGCTGATATTGGACTTTCTTGCTAAACTCCTCTATTCCTAAACTCAGGCATCTGTTCCAGTGCCCTGTGTTAGAGATGAGGAAAGGAGGTCCAAGAGGAATGTGATTTGCCTGAGATCATGAAGCTAGACAGAGACTCTCTGGAAGTAGAGACTCTGAGGACGGGGAGGGTTCTGAATGTGGGGTAACACATTTTATTATCTAACTCTTGTGACTTTGGATATCATTTGTTTTGGACTAGATCAGGTGTAATGGTTTGTCTTCTTACTGCATTTGATGTCTGTTCTTTTTATACAGTAGGTAAGCATCAGGAAATCTTACTGCCCGCTTCTTGACCAGGATGCGTAGTACCTTTTGGTGGATATACGGAAACTGCTGCCAGGGTCTGGCTGAGGCTGATGCTTTTTCTGGGGTGTGTTATTTGTAGGGGTGCTGGAGCTGGAGGCTTCTCATTGAGCTTCACTGGGATTGGAGGCACAGACAGTTCTTTTTTTTATTCTTTACTTTGAAACGGTCTCACTAAGTTGCGGAGGGCCTCACTAAGTAGCTGAGGCTGGCTGCGAACCCAGATTCTCCGGTCTCAGCCTCCCAAGTACTGGGATTACAAGCGTGCGCCACCACGCCCAACTGCACAGACAGTTCTGGAGTAAGCTAGCACGGAGGGGCAGCAGAGCTTGTGACTTCTTGGGGCTCAAGCCTGAAGAACCCTCTTCTCCCGGATCCCTGCAGTCCCTGGAGCAGGGAGAATCACCCGACTCATATCTGCTCATTCGTGTCGGCATTTGGTGCTCACGTGGATATGTGTGTTGGTTTCCGAGTCACACGGATCTGAACAGTTACGCATCCCTATTCTTAACCCACTTGTGGGAAGGATGCACATTCTTTGGTGTTGAAACTGCTCTTAGTTTAATGACAAACATTTGCTAGCTTGGGTAATCATAGTGTGTTCAGTACAAAATAGATGTGGTAAACCAGCTTCCTTGGTAAATGGTTTTGCTAAGCTGTCCTGTGCTGGGGCATCTGCTCAGGGGTCTTGAAGCATTATTTAAATCTTTAAGCTATGGGGACTTTTAACAGGTTTTGTCAGGGCTTTCCAATTAGTAGGTTCCTTAAAGGCAAACGCAGGATCATGCTCCTGATACCACAGTGGCTTTCCATCTTTCATTGCGTCTCACATGGTCCCCATCCTCAGGGAGTTGGCACCCCATTCCCTGCCCACCAGAGGGGCAGCTCCCTGAGGACTACTGTTAATGTTCTCAGCTAACAGAACAGTACTTTCACTGAGTAGGTATTTTGTGGGCTGAATATCTGTGGCCCCCTCAAAATTCTTAGGTTGAAGCCCTAACTCAGAATGTGATGGGATTTGGAGACAGGGCTTTGGAGTGGGGACATGAGGGTGGAGCCTTCACGAATTGGATTAGTACCCTTAAAATGGTACCCCGGAGAGCTGATCTCTCTCTACCTGTGAGGACATAGCAGAAACCATCCCTCTAGACAGGGAAGAGGGCCCTCACCAGGAACTGTCAGAGGATTTCTTGTATTGGGGTTCAAGTATTTATATGTTACGCACTGGCAAGTGGGTTTAAAAGTAGATAAAAGCAAAGTCGTAACTATGTCCCAACAGTTGCTTCTTAAGCCCATTTGTATCTGAGTGGGGAGCTGAGGTATGGGAAGCTGCCTATGGAGGGCTTGTGTGGCCAGGACTGCCCCACCCTGCTGGACTCCCTTTCCTGAAGCATTCTGGATGGCCCCCTTTACTAACTTCTCTCATGTTCCACTTGCTTTGCTCATATGCATGTTGCCGATTTCCTTCCCTTTGGAGCTGTTTCTTGAGAAATGGAGGGAGTGGTCAAATGCATCTCAGGGAGTGGTGTACCAGCTCCCACCTCCTGAGGTTTTTGAGGGTGTGGACAGGTCTCCTCGGTCAGGTGCTTTTACCTACCAGCCATTGGGTTGCAGCCTTCCTGCCTCCAGGGGAACAGAACATAAACAGTAACTCCAACCCTTAAAGGAAGAGAAGAACCCTGCTGTTGGAGAAATGACTCTCAGACTGTGGGAGGAAGTAACTTTGATTAGGAATTTTTGGTTCTGATTGAGAGAGATTTGTATAGTGGAGACTTAATGACATTTGAGCAGGTATTTCCCTAAATCCTCTCAGGCCAGTCCTCAGTGGGGTTTTGTTTGCTTGCAAGGAGCCAGTGCAGTATGGAAGTGGTGAACTGGGGAGTGGTGATTCTTCTGACTAGTGTTCTATAGATCCCCTTCCTGGGGTACTCAGTTCACTAACACCCTACACGCCAGGCCTTCTAAGGGGCAAGAAGTTGAGAGGTCCCCAGGGGAGACTGCAGTTTTCATGGCCGCCCAATAAGCAGTAGCTCACCAGGCAGCACAGGAAACCCTAAACCAACTAGAAATTCAGGATGGTCTTGCTCCCTGTTCTAGTCTCTGAGCATCTGATGTTATATCCTACTGGAGCATAAACTCCACAACGAGCTTATCTCTGTGTAGCTCACCTTCATGTCTTTAATGCTCAGAAGGATGACAGCCACCTGTTAGATGCTCAGGATGTGTCTGTTGGCTAGATGAGTGCCTAGAGCCTTCCAGACCTCTTGGAGAGAGTGGGTGTGGGGGTGAGATGGGTGTGCTCTCATTGCATGGTAAAAGGGAGGTTTAGAATGTCCATTTATTTAGCAAAAAAAAAAAAATAGCATCTACCATGTTCTAAGCATTATTCATCTTGTTACAGATACAGCAGTGAAAATTTTCTATTGATTTGAGAAACTAGTGGTAAAATTTTAAAAATAGTTTAGCAATTGAAGAATAGAATTGAGAGGGCTTTGAAAAAAATCATTGCAGAGAGACCATCTTTGTAGTATTTAGCATGGGGAGGTAGATATCAAATGTCTGAGCTGGGCGTGGTGGTGCACGCTTGTAATCCCAGTACTTGGGGGGCTGAGACCGAAGGATCCCGGTTCACAGCTAGCCTCAGCTACTTAGTGAGGCCCTCTGCAACTTAGTGAGACCCTGTTTCAAAATAAAGAACAAAAAATAGGGTTGGGGGTTTAGCTCGGAGGTAGAATGCCCCTGGGTTCAATCCCCAGTACCGGCAAAACAAACAAACAAACAAAAAACAAATGTCTGCAAATTTTTGTTCTGGGAGAAGTCTGGCCTCTCTCTATGTTGGATATGGCCTAGGGCCAGAAATCTGTGGGTTATATAATAATTTCTGTGAGTATTGTGGAATTAGAGCGATCTGTGTAACTGGTTTTATCAAGAAAAACTCGTTGGAGAAGACGGGGAGGGGAGCTGGTAGGTTTTGGTGTGATTTGGAGCTGCTCAAAGACTTGGTTCCTCTTGGGTCTGCAAGATGTGTTCCCAGTGAGATGAGCGTCAGCATCTTTCAGTGACTTTGTATACTTGCCGTTGCTCCACTTCTACAGACATTGGTTGTGGGAGAACTGGAGTCCGGTAGGAAAAGGGGGTTCAGGAGCTGGGATTTTGCACTTCTCCCCCTCTGCCCTTTGCTGGGCCAGTCCACTGGGAAGAGCAGGCTGTCCCCAGGCCAGACCTTGCTGGAGTGAGCGTAGGATAGCTGGAGGTGGGCAGGCCAGTTATCAGGGCTGTTGATCTTGGATTATAGGAATTACTTGTAGGCAGCAAGCCCAGATTTCATTTCCCTTTCCAGCTCTCTGATGTTCAGGAGTGACTGCTTGGCAAGAAGGTGGCCGACTTTCTAAATGTGATGCAGCGAGCCAGTCAGCCATTCACCCAGCAGGCCCTGTAGAGCAAGGCCCCCAGGGGCGTCCAGCAGGAGTTGGGTGTGCCTCTGCCTCAGGGAGCTTGCTTGCCCTGTGCCTGTTCTGGGGTGGGATTAGGGCAGTCATTAAGTGGCTCTGTGAACTGGAAGTCAGTCTGCGCTTTTGCTCCAAGGGTCACTGTCCCAAAGTCAGAACTGCAGAGGCCTCAGAGATCAGCCTGCTCCGCCCCCTGCAAGATCCAGTGAGGAAACTGAGTGCCACAGCTAGTCAGTGCAACCCTGGGGACAAAACCCTCTCCAGACACATGACCCAGCAGTGTGATGATGCTCACTTGTCATATATACATCTTAGTCCATTAGTAGGAAATTAGGCATACTCTTTCTTTTTGGTTGTTGTAGGGCTTAGATTTAAGTTTAGTTACATGAAGGTTGGAAATGAATGGCATAAGTTATAAACTTCCAGTGGGCTGGGAGCCAACTTGATAGGAAATATGCATGGTATCTCCTTGGGACGCCCCCCTCAGAGGCCTCTCTTTGGGGGTGGAGGTGTTCACTAGAGAAGGCAAACCCTTGGCTGTTGGCTGGACTGTGCCCTCTAGCCTTGGAAGGGAACTCGCTTTTTAAGCTTTACAGTTTACCTAGCTTTCTCAGGTAAGCTGTCCCAGAGGTAACAAGCTGATAAGACCTTTTTTTTTTTCCTTTTTTCAGTACTGGGAATTGAACCCAGGGGCATTCTACCTCCTAGCTACAGCCCCAGCCCTATTTTACTCTTTATTTTAAAACAGGGTCTCACTAAGTTGGGAGGGCCTCACTAAGTAGCTGAGGCTGGCCGCGAACCTGCGATCCTCCGGTCTCAGCCTCCCAAGTACTGGGGTTACAAGTGTGTGCCACCACTCCTGGCTAGACCTCTTTATTTCTCTCCTTCGAAGGCAAGCAACTTCCTCAGAACTTCCCAGCTGTGCAGTGTGGGGAGGAAGCCCCTGCACACTGTTAAGTGCGGGGTTGTGGGGTTCCTGTCCTAGAGAGTCTAGTCTGATTGGTAGGCCAGGGTGGCTTCAGGAATCTGCACATTCATCCAGCATCCCAGCCCTTCTGCTGCAGATTTCTGTGACTCTCCTTGAGAAACTGCTCTCTTTTGGCTCCTGAATGACTGTTCTCTTTGGTGCTGTTTGATGGTGGCTTTCTAAGTGGACTTGAAATAACTGAAGTGTGAGGTGGAGACCAGTGAAGCGTGAACCCTTTACCCCAGGGGCCACACTCTGTGGTTTGTAGCTGTGAATCTTCTTTGCATGCTCAGTTTCTATGCTCCAGAGCAGTGGTTTGGGGCCCAGTTCTCTGTCCATGCTGAGTTACCTGTCTCCTGTGCTAGGGCTCCTCTTTGAGCATTCAAAGGGAAGCTTCTGGAAGAAACAGTGTTAAGCCTGGCATCTTTAGTCATTTCTTAAGTGAGTTCCAATGAATGCTACCACCAAATAGCTTCACCGCCACCAGCTTTTTACCTGGAGAGGGGTGGGTGACAAAATGCTGTAGAACCATCTGACACTTCCCTGAGACACCAGCTCTCCCTTAAAAGATTGTTAGAAGTCAGCATGGCTCCTACATACTCCCGTCAGTTCACTGAAAGACTAGGTGGGTTTCTGGTACAAGGCTCTGCCTCCAAAGCCTCCTAAAACCGCATCTCCTAACCCATATTAAGTCATTCATTCCTGTGTTCTAGTTTTAAGTTAAAAAACATCAAGCCATCTCAGTACTTGGGAGACTGAGACAGGAGGATCGTAGGTTGGAGGACAGCCTCAGCCATTTAGCAAGACCCTCAGCAACTCAGGGAGATCTTGTTTAAAAATAAAAAAATAAAAAGGCTGGGTGTAGCTTAGAGGTAGAATGCCCCTGGGTTCAGTCCATAGTAGCAAGGGGGAATCAAGTCAGAGTACTGCAGCATTGTGTGGTGTGTGGGAACTGTGGCAGGCAGAGGTAGAGCAGGGCTGTCCAGCAGGCCTCTGGCATGGCCTCAGGAGTTTTTACCCTGAGCTCACAGTACGCTGGCCCTCAGGTATTGCCCAATGGTAGAGCTGATAAGGAGCCATGGGAATGTAGACTTGTGGTCACTTGGAGGCCTGAGCTCCCTTTCTCTCTGAAACAGAAAATATTTTGAGCCAGGCGTGGTGGCGCACGCTTGTAATTCCAGTACTTTGGGAGGCGGAGACTGGAGGATCTGGTTTCGCGGCCAGCCTCATCGCTCTCTCTCTCTCTCTCTACTTAGTGAGGCCCTCTGCAATTTCGTGAGACCCGGTTTCAAAATAAAGTATAAAAAATAGGGCCGGGGGTGTAGCGCAGAGGTAGAACGCCCCTGGGTTCAATTCCCGGTACCGCAAAAAAAAAAAAAAGAAAACATTTTGACAGGCTTCCACATTCCCTGCAGGGATGAGCAGGCCGGAGAGTGGCCTTGTCCTTTCCCTTATCCTGATGGCACCATGCCCTGCCCGGTGGGCAGCCTGGGCTGTGGGCTCTGGTGCGCCAGGTCCCTCACAAGCCTTTTCCTGTGAGCTCACACTTGCTTTCCTTTGTTCTGCTGTGAGCTCTCTCTTCCCCCAGTCCATTACCCGTAGTCACTCATCTCTATTAAATGGGTACAGGTATTAGCTGAAGATGGGTTTGAGAAATGGCTTTTCTCTAAAGGTGTTTGCTTTTGTTTTAAAGGGGACTGCTTGAGTATTAGAGAAAGTCCCCAGCTGGCCACCTCCTGGAGTGGGTCAGGAGTGTGGCACCTTTCTAGGGAATAGCTGCCACCCAGCTCGGAGTATGCAGGGAAATTGATTTGGGGCTTGGGCCTTTGTTCAACCTTTGAAAAGGACTCAGGCTAGAATTCAGCTGATTATTTTAATAAGATATATGAAAATGCTAATTTTATTTATTTATTTATTTATTTATTGTGGTACTGGGGATTGAACGCAGGGGCGTTCTACCTCCGTGCTATGCCCCCGGCCCTATTTTTTTTATGCTTTATTTTGAAACTGGGTCTCACGAAGTTGCAGAGGGCCTCACTAGGTAGAGAGAGAGAGAGACAGGGAGAGAGAGAGAGAGTGAGAGCTGAGGCTGGCCACGAACCCGCTGGTCTCCGCCTCCCAAAGTACTGGGATTACAAGCGTGTGCCACCACGCCCGCCCGGTGTTGAAAATGCTAATTTTAAAATAGTGGTTTTAAAAGATACAGTATAAGCCGGGCGTGGTGGCACACGCTTGTAATCCCAGTACTTTGGGAGGCGGAGACCGGAGGATCCGGGTTCGTGGCCAGCCTCAGCGCTCTCTCTCTTTCTCTCCCCCTGTCTCTCTCTCTCTCCCTGTCTCTCTCTCTCTACTTAGTGAGGCCCTCCGCAACTTCGTGAGATCCGGTTTCAAAATAAAGCATAAAAAAGTAGGGCCGGGGGGTGTAGCACGGAGGTAGAACGCCCCTGGGTTCAATCCCTGGTACCACACACACACAAAAAAAGATACAATATAAGAAACTCTTGTGTTCACTAGAGGAATGGAGGTTTGTGAAATTGTATTCTTTCATCCAAGGGGCAGGAGATCCAGTATCACTGACCTTCTCAATCTCTATTGCTGGGCTGAAACAGATTTCAAAATCTTTCAAGGGGAAAAATACATTTTTTTTCCCATTGGTGCTGAGCCAGGTCCCTTGAGATTGTTCATGATTTTGAAACATTCAAGAGAAAATTTGGAAGTGGGTGTAGTGGACACGCCTGTAATCCCAGTACTTGGGAGGCTGAGACAGGAGGATCAAAGGTTTGCAACCAGCCTTAGCAACTTAGCAAGACTCTCAGCAACCTAATAAGACCCTGTTTATAAAAATAAAAAGGGCTGGGGGTGTAGTTCGGAGGTAGAATGCCACTGGGTTCAATCCTCAGTACCAAAAAAAAAAAAAAAAAAAGAGGTGAGTGAAGCTGTCCATACAGTTCATGTTGCTTCCTATGAGGTAGAGAAACTTAACCCCTGTGTGTTCTCCTTTCTGTGGTGCTTTTGGCTTAAAAACACAATGGGACATGGACCTGTTGGGGTGAAACCCCAGAGTTCATCCTCCTTAGTAGGCGACTGAGGAGTATCATCATATAGAGCATGTTGGAGGAATGAGTGAGTGGGTCTGTAAGGAACACTGGATGGCCTCATAGTTGGGGTGGTTGAGCTGGGTCTTGAGGGGCAAGTAGGAGTTTGTTAGATGGGAGTTGGTACAATGGGAGCAGGGTTCTGGAAGCAGAACAGGCTCTGTGCACCTGTCGTATGGGAGAAAGGCCGTGGTCCTCTGGAGTGCGGGGTAATGTGGGCCCGACGACCAAGCCAGATTGCTTGACATTGGGAAGCATCAGAGGGCTTTAAGCATGGGATATGTAAGACTTCTGTGGCTGAGCGTCAGGAGAGGGCTTGGAGTGGGAAGACAGAGAATGCCAAGTCCAGTTAGGGCACTGTTGTCGAGGCCCGAGGCTCAGGGGTAGGAGAATGAGGAGGTCAGGGGCGAGTGACTGACCTGTGGGAGACCTGGCGTGCCTGCTGTGCTGGAGAACTGTTGCTCTCCTCTCCCGCTTGTTGTTATTGCTCGCTGCAGGGTGTGTGTGTGTGTGTGTGTGGTGTGTGTGTGTGTGTATGTGTGTGTGTGTAGTACTGGGGATTGAACTCGGGCATTCTACCTCTGAGCTACACCCTCAGCCCTTTTTATTTTGAAACAGGGTCTTAAGTTGCTGAGGGTCTTGCTAAGTTATGGAGGCTGGCCTTGAGCCTGTGATCCTCCTGTCTCAGCCTCCCAAGTACTGGGATTATAGGCATATGCCACCACACTCAGCTCAGTTATGGGATGTTAAATTGAACTTTGCTGTTGCTTGAGGTCATCAGTATTTCAGTATTTGAGAAAAACCATAGAAGAACTTCTGATTCCTGTTGAAGTGCTGAAAATGGACTTTGTCTTGGGCATACACTCTCATCCTTCTTGATCGCGAGTAGTGCAGACCCAGGTTTGAATTTGACCATGCAGCTAGCTGTGAGGCCCTTCAGGAGCACTTGCTGTGTGCTGAACACTCTTCTGAGCTTAACACACGTTGACTCACTTAATACTCCTAACAACACCGTGGAGTAGCGTCCTATTATTATTTCCATCTTACTGTCAAAGAATCCGAGCTCTGGACAGGTTAAGTTACTCGACTCGCACAGCGAGCAAGGGGCAGAGGGGGATTTGAAACCAGGCAGGTGGGTCTAGGGTCCATGGGCAAGTAGATGATACTGTTTTGAGAGATTGTTATGAAGATTAAGTAACGGTATATGTAAAGTGAGAAGTATAGTGTCTGGCACACAGTAATTGTTTAGTTAATGATGTCCTGTAGTACTAATATGCAAGTATCGATTATGGAAGAGTCTGTAATTTTATGAAGAAAATTGGTGTATATATTTATGGGTAGAAAGTGTTAGGAAGTACACCAGAGTTTTGATAGAGGTAATTTTAGGTGATGTGGTCATGTTTGTTTTATTTCCTTTTCCAAATTCTTCATAGCAAATGTGGGTTGTTGTTATTATTAGAAATATAAGTCTAATTTCTTTTTTGGGTCCTGGGGATTGAACCTAGAGGATACCTACTTCTGAGCTACACCCCCAGCACTATTTTATTTTGAAACAGGATCTCACTAAGTTGTGGAGCTCCTTGCTAAGTTGCTGAGCCTAGCCATGAACCTATGATCCTCTTGTCTTAGCCTCCCAGGTCCTGGGATTACAGGTGTGTGCTACCACACCCAGCTTAAAATGTTAAATGTATTATTATTATTATTACTATTTTATTATTATTATTCTTAACTATTTTGGTGCTGGGGATTGAACCCAGGGGCATTTTACCTTTGAGTACACTCCCGGCCCTTTTTAAATTTATTTAATTTAATTTTTTTAAGTACTGGGGGTTGAACCCAGGTGCATTCCACCTCTGAGTTACATCCCCGTTCCTTTATTTTGAAATAGGGTCTTGCTGAGTTGCTGAGGCTGGCCTCAAACCTGAAATCCTGTCTCCCAGGTACTGGGATTATAGGTGTACGCCACCATGCCTGGCTTATTTTTATTTTTGAAACAGGGTCTCGGTAAGTTGCTGAGAGTCTTGCTAAATCTGAGGCTGGCCTCCAACTTGCAATCCTCCTGTCTCAGCCTCCGAAGTACTGGGATTATAGACATGCACCACCATACCCACCTAAAAATGTATTTTATTTTATTTATTTATTTATTTTTTTTTGCGGTACCGGGGATTGAACCCAGGGGCGTTCTACCTCCACGCTACACCCCCGGCCCTATTTTTTATACTTTATTTTGAAACCAGGTTTCACGAAATTGCGGAGGGCCTCACTAAGTAGAGACAGGGAGAGGGAGAGAGAAAGAGAGAGAGAGAGCTGAGGCTGGCCGTGAACCCCGATCCTCCAGTCTCCACTTCCCAAAGTACTGGGATTACAAGCGTGCACCACCACGCCTGGCTTTATTTTTTTTTTAAATAAAGAATATGTGCTTGCCAGGCAAACAGGACTTCTTTTGGTGCAGGCAGAGTGAGGAGCTAAGTAAGCTATGGTGATGTGAAACTCCACAGCAGCTCAGTGACTTGGATGTTGTGTGGTCTTTTTCTCAGTTTGTCATTGTCTTTTAATTTTATGGTGTTTTTAGATATATAGACATTTTCTCCGCTGGCTTTCTTTGTGGATTTTTTTTTTTTTTTTTGCGGTACCGGGGATTGAACCCAGGGGCGTTCTACCTCCAAGCTACACCCCCAGCCCTATTTTTTTTATACTTTATTTTGAAACCGGGTCTCACGAAGTTGCTGAGGGCCTCACTAAGTAGCTGAGGCTGGCCGCGAACCCAGATCCTCCTGTCTCCGCCTCCCAAGTACTGGGATTACAAGTGTGCGTCACCATGCCTGGATTTAAAAAAATTTTTTTTTTTTTAATTTGTGGATTTGTGAATTTAAAGAGGCCTTTCCATTCCAAGGGAATAGAAATGTGAGGACAGCAGTTTCTTCTGAGTTGCTGGGGAGAATAATGAACCCTGAGGAGAACAAGTGATGCCTGCTCTGCTCAGCCGGGAGCCAGCGCCCTGGCCTGGCCTCTGGGGAAGCCGCTGGGCTTGCAGTTTGAAGGGTCACCCTCCTCGTTTTCAACTAGGGGCTCAGTGCTAAGAGAGCGGTTTGTTCTTCTTGTCTATGGTGTTCCTGTGCACGTGGCCCTCATCTTCTGCGTAGGAGTCTAATGGCTGCCGATGGTACTTTAGTCTTCACTGTCTGGTGATCTGTGCCAAAATCTTCCTGTGTGAATTTCTGCTCTGCCACAGTGACTCAATTTTAGGTCGCACTCTTGCTTTTACCTCCTTACAATGTGGTGGAAACCCAAGCAACTCAGGTTTCAAGAGGTGGAAAGAGGCAGAACAACTTTAATTATATAGGCACTTTCTTCTTATAATTTAATGTTTTTTATTCAGTTCATTAATTTATTAAATTCATTAATTTATTCATCCAGTTCATTAGTTTATTACATCTTGAATCAAATTTGAATTAATTTTCTATTATGATGGGTTTCTAACATAGATAATAATTCATGATAATTTTATTTCTTTCCAACTATTTGACCAGTTGTCATAATACCATCATTTATTTTTTTTATTTATTTATTTTTTTTGCGGTACCGGGGATTGAATGCAGGGGCGTTCTACCTCCGCGCTATGCCCCCGGCCCTATTTTTTATGCTGTATTTTGAAACCGGGTCTCACGAAGTTGCAGAGGGCCTCACTAAAGAGAGAGAGAGAGAGAGAGAGAAAGAGAGAGAGAGAGAGAGACAGGGAGAGAGAGAGAGCGAGAGCTGAGGCTGGCCGCGAACCCAGATCCTCCGGTATCCGCCTCCCAAAGTACTGGGATTACAAGCGTGTGCCACCATGCCCGGCTCCATCATTTAATAATTAATACTTTCCCCACTGGTTTGATTTGAAATGTTACTTAAATATTCTTACATATAGCTAGTCCTAGATTTTGATTTGCTGGCAATACCACTGCTAGTTTAGTTACTGTGACTTTATAATATGCTTAACTGGTAGCACAAAGCCCCCATACTCCTCATTATTTTCTCAGAATTCTGCAGATTAAACTTCAGGCAAATTTTATAATCTCTTTGCCATGCTTTGAAGAACTTTTGGAATTTTCACTATATTTTTAAGAGTTTATGTAACACCTGAGTGCTTGTAACTTGTACACCTGGGCGTTTTACATTGACTATATTTGTGAACATGTTTCTTATTGTTTATTCATGGGTAGAAGAAAACGCTTGCTCACCAGGAGTGTCTCAGCGGCAGGAACTGACCAGGCCTCACCCAGCTCTGTGTCCCTAGTGCTAACTGCTGGACCCGGTCCAAGTTAGACTCTAGTAACATTTGCCAAGTGAGTGAACAAACATGTGATGTGCATTTTCCCTTTTTCTTGTTTTGAATCATTTTTGATCGATTCCTAAGAATGGGATTGTGGGTCAAAGAAGATGAGTGTTATTACAATTTTTATTTAAAAAAAAATTTTTTTTGCAGTATTGGGGATTGACCCCAGGGGCATCCTCAGCCCTTATTTTTTATTCTTTATTTTGAAACAGGGTCTCACTAAGTTGCAGAGGGCCTCACTAAGTAGCTGAGGCTGGCCGCGAACCCAGATCCTCCGGTCTCAGCCTCCCAAGTACTAGGATTACACCACACCGGCTTTATTACAATTTTGAAAATGTACTGAGTTTTAGCTGGGTGTGGTGGCACATGCTTGTAATCTCAGTACTTGGGAGGCTGAGACTGGAGGATCTGGGTTTGCCGCCAGCCTCAGCTACTTAGTGAGGCCCTCCGCAACTTAGTGAGACCCTGTTTCAGAACAAAGAATAAAAAAAAGGGCTGGGAGTGTAGGTAGGAGGTAGAGCGCCCCTGGGTTCAATCCCCAATTCTGCCAAAAAAAAAAAAAAATGTACTGAGTTTTGATAGGATGAGTTTTTTTTTTTTGGTACTTGGATAGAACCCAGGGGCATTCTCCCTCAGCTACACCCCCAGCCCTTTTTACTTTTTTATTTGGAAACAGGGTCTCACTAGGTTGCTGAGGGCCTCCCTAAATTGCTGAGGCTGACTTTGAACCTGTACTCCTCCTGTCTCAGCCTGCCACCACACCCAGCTAAGTGGAGATTCTTTACCAAAGGGTTGGAGACCCAGGGAATGAGCAAGCTTAGATAGGGTGGGGTTGGTGGAGAGTGGCTAGGTGGTGAAGTGTGACCTCCTGTATGGGCCGCTGGATTCCCCCTCCAGCCCAGCCCCACTCTCCCAGTGACACGCTTCCTGCTGAGAGTGGGCCCTGAATGAATGTGTGTTGAAATCAACTAACCTATAATCAAATGACTTTATTGTGGGATTTTTCACAGCACTAAGTTGAGAGGCAGCGAGTCCCTGGGGTCCAAGAGAAGGAACAGGTGGCCAGGGCCAGACTCACCCATGAGTGGGCTTCTGGGTTTGGGCTAGTGGCGGCCTGGGTTCAGAGGCTTGTGGGAGCAGCTGGGTGTCATGTGGTACTTCCTAGCCAGCCATTCAAGGACTGCATTCGTACCTCCAGCTGAATGAGGGAAGGCCTGGATTCATTTTCTGAACCAGCGCCTCAAGTCATGGCTCCTAGGGGCAACAGATGGCTGCCGTGTCAGGACTGCCCTCTCAGTCCTTGTCTGCCCTCTCCCTCCCTTAGGACGTTTGTGCGGCTGTGTAGGAGACAACCGAATGGCTCTCCAGGAGGCTCGGCTTGGTCTCTTACATTGGGATTCGTGGTGTATTTGAACTGGTGTTTTAGCAGTCTTGAGGCAGTGGCAACAACTGAGCATAAGGAATGATTCAGATACTTGAGAGCTTATGTAGACTCAAGGCACTGAGCTAGGCATCTTGGATCTTGAGACCAGCAGGAACTTAGATTTGTGAGGAACATGCAGGGAGTGCCTCCGTCCCCGTGGGGAGGCGACCTGAGCTATCTGGTGCCTCGAGCTTCCATTCAGAAGGTGGAGGTGAAATGCACACTCAGGTCAGGGAAACCTCTTCTGAGGAGTGTCGTTTGCATTGGGCCTTGAGGGATGAGTAGGAGTTGGAGAGACTGGTGTTATGGGATACTCAGGATGTGGCCTGTTGGGCTTTCCCGTAGCGGATGCTGCTGACACCTGGCCTGCCAGGGTCAGTTCTCTGCTGAATAGCGGAGCTTTGCCTTGTCTCTGTTCCTTCTAGTGTGACTGCAATGTCTGTCTGGCTCTCCAGAACTTGGGACCGAAGCATTTTAAGTGGTCAGTCTGAGGGTGGGGGGCAGATGCTGATCCTCTCCTGGTCATGCCCTCACCCCTCTGGCTGAGGGTGCTTGGCGGGTACGGTGTGGCAGTGGTGACAGGCTCTTTGTCACCAGCTAAGCTGAGGCTTAGTGGAGGAAACTCCTGGTGATAGACTATCAAGGCGCTGTGTGATGCCAGACAGTTCAAGGGTCCTACTTGCCCGCCATGGGAGGGGTAGGAGAGGCACTCAGACTGTGAGCTGCCAGCCAGACCAAAGATGTTTGGGCCCCTAAAGAGTGCTGGCATCTCCCTGGACATTAACACAGCATGGGCTGGGGTGGGGGAGTACTGGAGATGCAGAGGTACCTGTTCAAAGAAGAGCGCAGTGGAAGGGCAGCCTGTGTTCCCACACCCTGGCCTGCGTCATCACCAGCGACACCCTGTTTTCTGCCACTGTGGGTCTCCCACCAACCTTGGCTCTCAGATGGAATCTCATTTGCCATCATGATGGAGATTGGCACTGTTCAGTAAAAATCCAACAGGAGCCACATACATACTTTCATATTTTAAAATAGTCACATTAAACAGGTAAAATTAATTTTAATACATATTTTATTTAATTCAGCATATCCATTATGTAGCAGTCACTCAATAATAGCCAGGTGTGGCTAGTGGTTACTGTGTTGGATAGGGCAGATGTAGACTAATTCTGTTAGGACTGGGGCCAGGGAGAGACTAATTTGTGATTACATATCTAATTGGGACTTAGCAAGGCCAAATTGGAATCAATCTCTATGAAAAGATACCAAATGGAAAATTCAGGAACTTTTGGGGATCTCTGCTCATTTTGCTGTATTTTTCTTTTTGCCATGCCTTGTCTTAGGACCTGTCTGTACTTCTGTCTTGGGTTTCAGCTCCCTAAGGGAAGGTCCTTTTGGGGCCGCTGCTGCCTCCCACGCATGAGTCTCAGAGCCATTGCAGACAGTCCCCAGCTGTCTTGTACTAGTTACTTGGGGACTAAAGTCAGGATTCTTCTGGGGATTTCTAGCTTTTTGAAAGGCAGAAAACCCCAGTTAATCACTGTCTCCAGGTGGTTTTGCCTGCCTTCTTGACCCGATTTCTGGAATATGGTAATATGCCAGACATTGAAGATATGTGATCTGAAAGGTTTTTTTTTTTTGCCCCAGGAATTCACTGAGAGATGATTAAGAGGTTACTAATTATTCCCAGTTAGATTTAATACTCAGGGATTGAAAGGGAAAAGGTTTTCTTGTTAAAAAGAAAAAGCCGAGTTTTCCTGCACTGCAGGAGAGAGCTAGAGAGGTTGGTGAGGGATCTCTCCCGTGGGTGGGTGCCTGAGCACAGGCAGAAGCACAGAAGCGAGCAGCTGGAGGAGAAGAAATAGAGTGGGCGCTGCTGCCTCCCTGGCTTGGGCAGAGGGCGCACCCCTGGCCTGGTCTTCCCCCGGGCAGGCAGGGGAGTTGGTAGGAGGGTCAGAACACAACCGCACCTTGGAACACGGGTCTCCCACTGAGCTGGGTGTTGGCAGGCCAGGTCTGTGCTGGCTCTGTCGTGGACTCCATGTGTGACCTGGACAAGTCACTTCCCTTCCTGGGCCTGTGAAAGGAGGAAGGAGGACTCGGGGGGCTTTGGGCGTTGATCTTGGCAGCAGTAGTGACTCCCAGTCCCCTCCTGTGTTCTCTGTCCTTCCCCAGGACTAGCCCTGGCCCCAGCCCCAGCCATCCTCTCTGCAGCAGCTTGCTGCTCAGGCTCCGGGCTGCCATTCTGGGTCTCCTGAGTAGGCTTCTTGCTTCTGGGCCTGAGATAACCTCCTCCCTTTGCCCAAGCCAGTCGCCCTGCCCCACCATCTTCAGCAGCAATGACATTGTCTAGCCTGCCATTGCCTTGCTTGCCCCTGGCCCAGCTCTAGGAAGACCTGCCAGTCCCTCTGGGGCAGGATGGGGCCTGGTCCCTGCTGTGCTGCCTCTCTTTGCTCATGCTGTCTTGCCTTGGGCTTTTGCAGACCCCCTTCTCTCTGTCTGGAACCTCTTCTTTCTCCCTTGTCCTTCTTGCTGCCACCCATTTCCCTTTAAGACCAAGCTCCGGTGTCACTTTCTGACTTGTTCATTTATTCCTTCACTTATTTACCAAATAAATAAGCATCTAGTGCTAAGCTAGATGCTACAGAAATGGAGACATCTATCCCAGTACTTGGGAGGCTGAGACAGGAGGATCTGGGTTCGCGGCCAGCCTCAGCTACTTAGTGAGGCCCTCCGCAACTTAGTGAGACCCTGTTTCAAAATAAAAAGAATAAAAAATAGGGCTGGGAGCCAGGCGTGGTGGCGCACGCTTGTAATCCCAGTACTTTGGGAGGCAGAGACTGGAGGATCCGGGTTCACGGCCAGCCTCAGCTCGCTTTCTTTCTCTTTCTCTCTCTCTCTCCCTGTCTCTCTCTCTCTCACTCTCTCTCTACTTAGTGAGGCCCTCTGCAACTTCGTGAGACCCGGTTTCAAAATAAAGTATAAAAAATAGGGCCGGGGGTGTAGCGCGGAGGTAGAACACCCCTGGGTTCAATCCCCGTACCGCAAAAAAAAAA
>PVJS01041418.1:0-17977 GCA_004027185.1 Glis glis
CCCTATTTTTTTTTATACTTTATTTTGAAACCGGGTCTCATGAAGTTGCGGAGGGCCTCACTAAGGAGAGAGAGAGAGAGAGAGAGAGAGAGAGACAGAGACAGAGAGACAGAGAGACAGAGAGAGAGCTGAGGCTGGCCGCGAACCCGGATCCTCTGGTCTCCGCCTCCCAAAGTACTGGGATTACAAGCGTGCGCCACCACGCCCGGCAACATCTGACCTTTAAATACCCAAATATCAGTATTTTCTAATCGTGCTCAATTAAGGGAATCACCTGGGATGTTAGCTTTTGGAAGTATGAGTGGAAATGAGAGTCTGCATTTTTTCTTTATACACTTTTATTAGTGCATTGAAATCTCAAATCATAATGTAGTTCAGAGTGATAGGGGCATACATGCACACTTGCACTTGTCAGTCAAGGCAGGCTTAGAAACATTGCCCTGGAGCTTTTTTTTTATCTGGGAGTGGTATATGGCTTACACATAAGTAAAGCCCGTTGAAGTAAACTTGAACCTATGAAACTGATAAATGAGGAGCTGATATTTACTTAAGAGCTGTTTCCTTTCTTTTCTGCATAGTAACTAATTGTGCTTTCTTTCCCCTATGCACATGGTGAACTTAGTAAATTATTAATGGATTCAGGTATTTCACAGTCTGGAATTTGGATTTATTTGTTTGAATTTTGAAAAACACTAAGAAGGAGTTATGTGGGAGTCATTGCACTTTTAAACTTAATAAAAGGCTGATGTTTGGCTTGTTAAACCTTCAGTTAGAAGTTTTCAGAGACTGAAATTGAATGTTGAGAAAAACACATCTTTTGCATCTGACTAATAAATATGCCAAAGTTATTCTTCTGTTGCCAAGACATGTAGAAAATGATAAATGGGAACTTTGTATAACAGTTCATTGAAAAAGTATATTAAATCTCTTGTGGAAATGTATAAAAGGAGTTTGTAAAGGTGTTTTGATTCTAGGTAAGAGATGCCATTGACGAGAAATTTGTTTTATTAAAGGGCTCACATTAAAACTGGTGTGACTGAATGAAATATGCCAAGCAGGTTTCCTGTTTCAAAAGTGCAGTGGTCGAGGCTGCTCATGGAAGCATTTAGCACTTTGGGCAAGCACCTTTCTTAGGTACCAGATGTGGGAACTCTTAAGCAATTTTACTTAAGATTATAGTTGGTAGATGAGTTGGAATGAAAACATGTTTTTAAATTGCTTATTTTCTAAATTTAGTCTGTAGTTGCATTTATTTAGTTAGATACACAAGATTACTGGTTTGGGTGAATGTTATGTGCAATATATATTGGCAAAGATATAAAAAAATTAGTGTTTTTTATTCCCTACCACACATACATATAACCCCTCTTGTTGTCAATTATAGTAGGTCATTAAGAATTAACCAGTTCAGTTTATTATTAATTTTTTCCAGTGATATAGCAAAGATTTTAAAGGGAATTAGTGGTTGGGATACTCAGATCAGTTTAGATAATACTGTTTATAACAATAGTATTTTATGTGGGTCATAAAAATTAATTTAGTGATTTGCAACTAGCATTTTTAAAAAAAATGAAATACAACAGACTAAAATTATCCCCCATTCTATAGTAAGGATAGGTATTGCTTTCTTTCTTCTTTTTTCTTTTTTTCATTATTGGAAGATTTGATCCAGGAGCTCTCTACCACTGAGCTACATCCCTGGCCCTTGTTTTGTTTTTTTTTTCTATTTTGATTTTGAGACAGAGTCTTACTAAGTTCCCCAGGGTCACACTGAACTCTGGATCCTCCAGCTTCCACCTCCTAAGTAGCTGGGATTACAGGTGGGGTGCCACTGTCGTACCCAAGTTGTTTTGTGAGACTATTCAGCATTTGGTTATTTCTTGTTTGATGTGGGGTGTGTGTGTGTGTATTTATGAGTACTGGATTGGCATATAAAACATATTTCTTAATGTGGGACATGGTAAAAAATGTTTGAAAGTCATTATCCTAGATTGATATTTCTGGAGAATTTTTTTGCCCTGTCAGGGTCAGAAAACTGAATTCCTCATTATCATGTCACACTCTCTTGTATATCTTCCAGAGGAAAAATTCCTTCAAATAAAATGAACAGTAGAGTCTCTTGGAAGAAGTCTTTGCAGATATTTCCATAACTACAAGGACAGCAGTATTCATATAGATAATGACATCTGTCTTCACATGTTCCTCTTGTCTCCCATTTCAAGATTAAATTATATAGTTCACTGGATAAAATCTTCAGAAATGAGTATTTGGGCAGAATTTGACTATACTTTTTCTGCTTTCAAATATTTACTTATTTTCTTCCTCCCTCTCCTTCCTTGTCATCATTAATATATTTCTCAACCTTTTTTCTTTCCCCTTCATATTCTTATCTACTTCTTGTTTCTTTTCATTTCTGTAATTGTGGTATCATCACAACCTTTATTGGTAGTGTGACTTTGGGGGAAAGTTAAAAAAGAAAAGCCAAAATACTGTCCTTGTATATGCCTTCTGGCAGATGCTTGGCCCAATTGCATTTCTCGACCCTTCTGGATCCACTCTCAAGAGGATAAGAAGCTGGGCGTGGTGGCGCACACTTGTAATCCCAGTATTTGGGAGGCTGAGATCAGAGGATCCGGGTTCGCGGCCAGCCTCAGCTACCTAGTGAGGCCCTCTGCAACTTAGTGAGACCCTGTCTCAAAATAAAGAACAAAAAATAGGGCGGGGGGTGTAACTCGGAGGTAGAATGCCCCTGGGTTCAATCCCCGGTACCACAAAAAATTTTTTTCATTACTTAGATTTAGTCTCATACCCTGAGTAAAGAAAGATGAGTCCCCTAAGCTCTTTATGTCCCCCTCACCTACTCCTTCTAGTCTTGGGTATTACATAGAACTTCTGTAAGTAAGACAGTGAACAAACTGGCCATTTATCTTGCCCAACCAGGCATGTTCTTTGTCTTTTGGACTGGTTGGCTCCATTTGGGTAATATGTCTTGATCCCTCACTATTTTTTTTTCTTTTTTCATTACATGAGACAGACAGTTAAGGAATCTACTGGCCCCTAGAAAATTTGAAAATTAACCAAATGGTTGCAGGGCTAAGCGATATTTGGTAATTGTAGGTATTGAATTCACATGCAGTGATTTTTCTTTTCTTGATCTATCATTAGATTTCATTGTTCTTTAGGATCAGTTTGACTACCATAGCAAAGGCCAATTTAGCAACAGTTTAAACATAATAGAAAATGATTTGTCTCTCATTTAACAGTCTGAGTGTAAGCAACATAGAATAAAGTTCGAGTGCCTCTGTGTAGTGTTGGGGACATAGGATCCTTCTGTTTCGTTGTTTTGCTATCTTTAATGTGCAGTTTTTAATCTTATAGCTTGACATGGCTAGTCACATGGTCATGTTTACCTGTAAGGGAGTCTGGGAAATAATTTTCAGCTAGGTAGACACACGTCCCACTAAAACTTCTATTGGGTTATAAGGAGCAGCTCAACCGTAACGGCAACATAAAGGGATTTACATATCAAAACAACAAAAGTTAGGTTTACTTAGAAAAGGATTTAACATGCTTACTCTTTTTCTTCTTATTGCTTTGTTGGGAGAAAATTTCCACTGAAATTTTCAAGTGGAGTTGAGCTACTAAAAAGAGTTAACCTGAATTAATATATTTCCCTTTGGGACTGTAAGTCAAATTTGTTCTAATGGTTACAGAGATGAGTGTGAAATACATAAGAAGCAAAGTTGCTCTTCTCGACTCTTATTTTTTTCTTTCTATTTTTCTTTTTTGTGGTGCTGTGGATTGAACCCAGGGGCTAAGCACATGCTGTACCACTGAGTTATATCCCTAGCCCGCTTTTATTTTTCTTGCGTTGTTTTTGTGTCTTTCTCCTTTCTTGAGGCTAATCTGCTTGTTTTCTTCCTATTTCTAGGTATGGCACAGTCACAAAGCTGGGTGAAAAGATACTTGAAGGCCTTTTGTAAAGGCTTCTTTGTGGCAGTGCCTGTGGCCGTGACTTTTTTGGATCGGGTGGCCTGCGTGGCAAGAGTGGAAGGAGCATCAATGCAGGTGAACTAAATTCAGCTTCCTTCTTTAAAGCACATGCTTCATTGTTTCTCAACACCAGATACAAGAGTTCTAGTTATTACCTCCGTGCTGGGAATGGAAAGGCATTGAACCAGGTTCACTTTACTACATTTCTTTATAAGGTCATTTATTGCAATACTATTATAATCAGAATAGAGGTGAATAAAAACAACTATCAAATCCTTTTTGGGTCTGTAGCTTGATTTTTGTGTGTGTGTGTGTGGTAATTATAAATGGAAATTTTAAAGAAATTTTACTAAATGACACCATTTTCTGTGACTATGGCCATATTTGAATATCCCTTCTGGACTAAATTATTAGTATAGTTGCAGGATAGGTTTGGGACAAAATTTTGGTGGCTTACACAACAGATGCTTGTTGCTTGTTTGTGGCTCTGTGGGTGGGCTGTAGTCACTCTGGACTGTCGATTTGGTTCAGTCTGCTCTGTGGAGCAATGGCTGCCTGGGGTATGCTCTTTTCACGAGTGAGAGCAGGATACAAGAGGGTGAGAAGAAATACTCCGAACCTTTTAAAGTCTTAGTTCAGAACTTTTATTCTTCTGTTCACATTCATTCCATTGTTTTAAGCACAACTCAGAACTGAACCCCAAATCAATGAGTGGAAATACATTTTCACCCTCAGAGAAGCCATGGCAAAGGTGAGAGGGAAGGAAGAACCGTAAGCACGGCTGCCACAGCACTGGGATTCCAAGGCCATGTGGCTGACTTCAGAGGTCATCTGGAAAGTTGTATTTACCTTTGAGCCTACAAGAATGAGCCTCATTTTATAAACCAAGATTAACAAAATTGGAGTAGATTGATACTGTAAGTCACTGAAGTCTAGAATAAATTGATCTGTTTTAGATGGCTTTAGGTTTGAGGTAGCCAGGACCCATTGGATCACTGGATCATTACTTTAGAGTGGCTATTTATTTATTTATTTGTTTATTTTTGTGGTACTGGAGATTGAACCCATGGGCTTCTACCTCTGAGCTACACCTCCAGCCCTTTTTTTTATTCTTTATTTTGAAACAGGGTCTCACTAAATTACGGAGGCCTCACTAAGTAGCTGAGGCTGGCTGCGAACCTGGATCCTCCGGTCTCAGCCTCCCAAGTACTGGGATTACAAGCGTACGCCACCACACTTGGCTGGCTTTTTATTTTTGACATGAGAACTCATAATGTTGTTCACAATGGCATCCAACTGACAATCCTCCTTCCAAAGCCTGTGGAGAAAGTGGGACTGCAGTTGTGCACCACTGTACCTGGCTAGAGTGGCTTTTTTTTTTTTAAAAGATCACTATGCAACAGGCAGAGCTGTTATTTAAGAAAAATCTGAGGATTAAAAGATTAAATCTTACTAAAGGCCGGGCGTGGTGGCACATGCTTGTAATCCCAGTACTTGGGAGGCTGAGACAGGAGGATCGCAGGTTCACGGCCAGCCTCAGCTACTCAGTGAGGCCCTCCTCAATTTAGTGAGACCCTGTTTCAAAAATAAAGAATAAAAAATAGGGCTGGGGGTGTAGCTCGGAGGTAGAATGCCCCTGGGTTCAATCCCTAGTGCCGCAAAAAAAAAAGAAAAAAGAAAAACAAATTTTACTAAGTGACTGTAATCCCACTACTTTGAGTTTGTCCAATAAATACCATCATGGCAATACTGGAAATTCAGTTTGAGTAAAGATTTTGTTATAAGAACTCTTAAAGTCTTTCAGAGATTTTATTGGCTTGTGATTTTCTAGGGGAAGCTCAGTTTCAGGATTCCCTGAAATTATTTGTAAAAAATAATTCTTTACCTTTTAAACACTATTCAGTGGTTTTTTCCCCTCCCTCCCTCCCTCCTTCCCTCCCTTTCTTCCTTCCTTTCTTTTTCATATTGAACCCAGAGGCATTCTACCTCTGAGCTACACCCCCAGTTCTATTTTGTTTTTCATTTTGAAACACTAAGTTGCAGAGGACCTCGGTAAGTTGCTGAGGCTGTCCTCCAACCTGCGATCCTACTGTGTCAAGCTCCCAAGTACTGGGATTATAGGCATGGGCCACCACACCCAACTAAATGGTTCTTTTCTTAGGTTAGTTTTCCCCGTATTAGTCTATTCATTAAATATCTCAGGTCTATCTAAGGGAAGGGGGGGCAGAAGAGTGAGGTTCACTAATGGAATTACTACCATTGACTGTGTGTACATATGTGAAAAGACCAATGTCAATCTCAGTACACTTTATTGGGAATGGGGGAGATGGTGAGGTGGGGGGAGGCACCAAGTGCTGTGTGCATGTATGTCACTGTCAACATGATTTACATTATGATGTGAGACTATAATGCACCAATAAAAGCATATAAAATATCTCACTTGAGGGATAGGATTGATCAAACATGGGAATTCTCAGCTAGTTGAAGCTAAGTCATATATGAAACTAAAGTTTTTAATGAAACAATGATGTAATTCAGTGGAAAACAGGGTTCAATTTATGAAGCATTTGATTTTTTATAAAGCCGTGTAGGTACATCCATTTTATTAGGTGAGAGATCCCTTTTGCAATGCGTAGCACACAATGAATGCTGGCACAAATTGCTGGTTAATGATTATTCATACTGACCTATTCCCCTCTGGTGCACATGAATCACTTCTACTGGTTGTTGAAAGGTTACCTATGAAAGTAGGTGCACTTTTCTTTTTTTTAAAGAAGCACCACATTATATGACATTAATTTAATTCAGGAAATGAAGACTGATATTATATACAGTTGAAACTACAGAGAGAATTTATGTAGGTGGAATGCAATTATTCAAATTAGAACTTCAATGGCTTATAGAGGCTTTTAGAGTAAAAGGGTGCCCTAGGAATAGTTTAATGACCTCGCACCAAATTTTAGATTTTATTTGATTGAGAGTGCCTGCATTATTCTCTCCCTCCTTCTTTCCTTTTCCTTTCCCTCTTCTCTCTCACTTTGTCTTTCTCTCCTTCTCTTTGTGTTTCTGTATGTGTATATACACACATGTGCACCTATGTATATATATATATATATAACCAAAAACATTCTTATTTTTTTTTTAATTTTCATGTGGTACTGGGAATTGAATCTAGGTATTACACCTCTGAGCTACACCCTGAGCCTTTTTATTTTTGGTTTTGAAACAGGGTCTTGCTAAGTTAGCATGCGCTGACCTCAACCTGCAATCCTCCTACCTCAGTCTCCTAAGTACTGGGATTACGTGCGGGAGCCACCATGCCTGACTCATTCTTGTTTTTGTTATTGAACCACTCAAGAGTACACTGTATGCAACATGCCCCTTTCACACGTACTACTTCTGTATGCTCTTCCTAGGAGTATACCTAGTGGTACAATGATAATTTTATGTTTACTTTTTAAGAAACTACCAAACTAACACCAAGTTGATGAGCTCTGTGAAGGGCAGTCTCTCCTGGGCTGGGAAGTGGGCTGCTGGCTAGCACTGCTTGTCCTTCCCTCCTCCTCCTTGCTGCCTGATGGTGGAACTGAGGGGCGTGTTCCCTCATCTCACTGCTGCTGGGTGGGGCTGAAAGTCCACACCCTGCTCATGTTGGGGTACCACTAGGTTGACTGGATTAGGATGATTATTATAGAAAATGTTTTCTGTCCTGCTAGGCCATCCTTTTCCTGGTCCTGTGGCTAGAGAGAGTAGGCTTCTTTGTTCAGGCTCTTTTTGCCCTGCCTCTTGGTGGTTCTGGGTTGCAGGCTTTTCCAGTGCCTTATCTAAGGATATAGGGAAGCAACAAGAAAACCCATGGATGTCACCACAGTGCCATTCAGTGCTAAGGTTCCAATGCTAGTTCATCTTCTTTCCACCTTGCAGTCTTCCTATACTTGTTTGTTGTATTATGTCTGGGGTATTTTTTGTGGTATGAGAGAGGACTAATGATGAGTGGTTAAGTACTCCATTTTGGCCCACGTTTGGTTCTTCTTACCTTCCCTTGTGATTCTCCATGTCCTTCTCTCTGCTGGCTAGATGCACATATACAGTACAACAGAGGATACATCTGAGAACATTGAGACCACAGGGGATGGTAGATACATATAAGCCAAGGAACCTGGGTTTTTGAATGACTGTGTGGAGTAAATCCACTCACTGTTATGTTTTGCCACTAAGCTTTGGGATTCTTTTTATAGGCAGTTAGCCTGCTTTACTATATAATAAGACTCATTACTATAACTTCTCTGCTTTTTTATTTTATGCTCCCTTTAAGGCTAACCTTAAGTTCTATCGTCTTACAAGTTTTCTAATTCTGTCATTCACTTATTTGAAATCCTACAGCATTGTAAGTTTAACTCATGATTATACTTTTTTCTTATCCTTTAGTGATTTCATAGGTTAATACTAACCCTATTTTGTATGCTTTAAAAAAAGGGACCATATTCCTCTCACCTACTCATTTAGAGGGATTCTGAATAAATGCATATTAAATTTGTTCTTTGAAGCATTGAAGTGCTTGAATAATTAAACTCTACAGGAATATGATAAAATGATATTATCATCATTAAGTTTTTTTCCTTAGACTTTGAGGGTGTTTCTCTATTATGCTCCTGAAAACTTTTTAGATTTTCCATGAAACCATCATGTTCTTTATGGCAGAGATTTTCAGCCCTTTTTGCCTATGACTCATATTAAATGATGTAGTTTTGCATTATACACATATGCACAACCGAAATGAAAGTTTCATGTAACAATACTTAAACCATAATTACCATCATTATGTGCAATACCCTCTGATATTTTCAATTGTGGTTGCAACCTGTTAAATTGGTTCTATGACTCACTTATTGGTCGTGACCTGTAGTTTGAAAAATGCTGCTTTATTGCTGGAGGGAGACTTGAAAGGGTGAAGCAACACAAATTGAGCTATAATTAGGGGAGTGGAGCATGTTAGCTGTTGATTCTGAGATTTTAGATATGGGCTTCAAGCAGTAAGTGCAGTATGAAGGGTAAGAAGGCCCATAGTTTGCTCTTTTCTTTTCCTTTTTTGTGGTACTGGGGATTGAACCCAGGGGTATTCTACCTCTGAGCTACACCCCCAGTCCTATTTTATTTTTTACTTTGTAACAGGGTCTCACTAAGTTGCAGAGGGCCCTACTGGCTGCGAACATGCAATCTTCCTGTCTCAGCCTCCCAAGTACTGGAATTATAAGCATGAGCCACCATACCTGGCTTAGTCTGCTCTTCTCTGAGAAATTCCTTTGGTAGTCACTGTGGGCCTTAGGCCTTGTTAATATCACCTGGGGTATTTATTAATTGAAATTAACGAACCCCATTTTGACCTATGAAATCAGAATCATTTTCTGAAGGTCTTGGAATCTGCATCGTAACCAGTTCTGTAAATTCTGTACTTTGAGAACCATTTCCTTATAGAGAGTCTCAAATCTTAGGCGAGGGCAGATTGTTAGGGGGGTTTGCTAGATTTGGGAATTGCTTTTGTATGAAAAATCCTAATTGACTTTTTTGTTAAGCTTTTACATTCTCACTCTTGTACCTTTTAAAAATGTGTATTTTATTCCCCATCCTTTTGTCTGCTATTCATCATATATTTGTACTAGTTTTAGTTTATTGTTTCTAATCTTTAATATCAGTGATTATACCAGTTTATAATATGTCATTAAAAATTTTCCTTATGATTTCATGAATTTTATTTCTTCTTACTTCCTAATTTTCATTTCTGGCTATCTCTCCACTTGATCTTTGTTTAAAAAATGATTATAGTTTTTAGCTTATTATTCACTTTTAGGACTGTTTTAGTTGATTTATTTTTGCCAGCAAAAGTATTTCTTTTATTTATTTTTTTAAGTAAACTGTCTTTGATTTTGTAATTTTAAAAAATAATCAATAGGAAGCACAGTCACAAGACTGTCTTCTGAGTGAATGACCTTACACTTAACATGTAAGACGTGTAGATTTTTTACAGCAATGGCTTTTCAATGAATCAGGCCTCTCTTCTTGATTTGCATAGTTTTCTTCCCACATAGACTTTGGCCTTGTGACTTGCTTTGACCAAAGGAACATCAGCAAATATCACTCAAGTAGAAGCTTGGTAAAAACTTTTGAAATGAGACTATGCAAGAACTCAGACTATTCTGCTAGAGGAGTTATTGGAGGATAATTAAAGCATTCTGGCTAGCCAGCCCTAGTTAAGTGTGTATGACCTGTCAATAAGGCCATCTGGGACTACTTTGTCTTTTTTTTTTTTTGGTACAGGGGATTGAACCCAGGGGCATTCTACCTTTGAGCTACACCCCCAGCTCTTTTTTATTTTGAAACAGGGTCTTGCTAGGTTGATGAGAGTCTCACTACTTGCTGAGGCTGTCCTCAAATCTTCGATCCTTCTCTCTCAGCCTCCCAAGTACTGGGATTACAGGCGTGAACCATCACATCCGGCTTATCCTGTCTTTTTTGACTTCAATTAATTACAGCTGTATGAGTGACCTCAAGAGATACCAGCATAGGATCTGCCCAACTGCGTAGAGCCCCAAATCAGGATCCTGGGCAGATAAACTTTGGTCGTTAATTTAAGACATAGTTTTGGAGTGGTTTGTTATGAAGCAATAGATAACTGAAACAAAAATTGATATTATTAGTGAGGTACTGCCATATTAAAAACCCCAAACATGTGCCATTGGCTTTGTGTCTGGATAGCAGTTGGGGGGCTAGAAAAGTGGTGGAGGATTATTGGCAGAAGTTGGACAAATGGTAGACAACTGTTAATGGAAACCAGAAGGGTTGTAAGGAAGCTGTTACTGAAGACTGGAAAGATGGTGACCCATGTGTAATGGTACTGAAACAATTTAAAAAACTATCATTCAAAGGAAGTTGGACATAGGATATGTATATAACGAATTTCTGGATTTGGCTAAGGATATTTTTAGGCAGAAAACTGAAATCGTCTGTTGGTGTCTTATTGATTCATATAAGGTATGAGAAGAGAGAAATGAATTTAAAACAAATTAGCAGAAATACAGGATGTCCAAGATTTTCTGGGTTGGAAAATAAAACTTTTTTTTTTTAAGATCCCCAGTCTCTAGCAGGCAAAAGATTCTCAAAGTAAGAAATGGCTTGGGAGAAAGATTGTATTTGGACTGGAAGACCTTAGAAAGACTTAAGATGGTACTTAGTAAATCTTTTTAGACAAAATCCTTTTAATTAGGATTATAAGACTAAAGAATGTGTGCCACGGCAGCCTGGCACTTTCAAAGCAGGAAAAGGCCTATTTCGAAAAGAGTTATGGATATAATTTGAGGGGGATAGGATGAACCCCAATGAGGTTAATAGGAAGTCTGCAGAGTTTTAAGGGAGTTGAATGAGCTTGAACTAAAAGGGATGGTCAGTTTAAAAAGTGCCCTCTGGAGCCCCCAACTTAACTATGAACAGAGCATTTCTTTTTAAAAAGGATCAGATCTCTGAGTCAAAAGCCCAATGGCAGAGCTAACAGCCATGAGATAGAGTAGAGAATGATTCTGGAGAACAGAAAAGGGCCCTAATAAGAGACTTTCCTGTGTCTGGGCTAGGAGACACTATGTATGGGCTGGGATTTTAGTATCTTTGTGGCTTCTGTTTTCTCCCAGTGTTTTCTTAGTCTGTTGTGTAAGTTCCTGTCCTTCTGTGGCATGTTAGATGTTTTGGGGGGGACAGATAATTTGTGTCTGAGACTAGATGAGCTGCTCAACCATACCTTGTCCTGATACTTGGGAGTTCTTAGGAAAGATTGCATCTGTTTTGCATGTGGGAGGGGTATGATTCATTGGCTTCATAGGGCAGAACTCTGGTAGATTGTTACATGAATGTCCCCTTCCTCACCCAGGTACCCATGAAAAATGCCTTAGTACCTGAGCTCTGTGTAGCTCCCTCCTACATTTTTTATCTTGGCTCAGCTATATGACTCCATTTGGCTGGTGGAATATCAGCAGATATGCAAACTGAAGCTTGTTCAATGCTTATGTAATGGTGCTTGTCTTCTTGGAACACTGTGTCTCCCTGACTCTAGCTGCCTGACTCATCCTAGCCAGACTAGTGAACCTCCTGGCTAAGCATAGCCTACACTGCAGAATCATGAGCCATAAGTGATTTTTGTTTTAAGTTTTGGAGTGCTTTGTTTTGTAGCAGTTAGATGAGTAATACAAGGTCTATACACTTTTGTCTCTTTCATCTGACACAATGCTCTACAGTTCCTTTTAATAGGAGTTTGTTTCCTATGCATTTGCACCTCTCAATTCTAATAGTTTTGACCCATGTAATTCGGGGGCACATGGACCAAAGTTTCTATTGATACTGTTAGAATGAGGATTTTTTTAAGAAATGTGATGATGCGTCAGGTTCAACTAAGAGGAACTAAAGGATCTAAAATCCATGGTCTTTACAGATTTATTCACAAATACTGTATATGCCTGTGGATAGATTGCTACGCCATTGGCCCTGATTGGGAATTTGGCCTTTTTGGAATTATTTACTTCTGGGGAAATCATCCAGGCAGCCTCCTAATGACCTTGTTATTTGTTGCTACACACCTTACTATGAACATTTATTTTTTGTAGATCAAAGAGGACATATATCAGAGAAAGTGGTTTCTTCTCTGGGCAAGAAGGACTTACCAATGAGTGAATGAAGAGTTAAAGATTTGTTGGCTTATAGATGTATCTTGGTTGGGGCCTTTCCATGTAGTTAGCTTATATTATATATAGCAAACTGTCTTCTTTTGAATATGTAGAAATGTTTATTTATATAAAGTTTATATTTCACTAATTCTATGTGATGTATTTATTGTCATGCTTAGAACTGTGAATCAGAATAGCTATCTCCAAATCCATTTTATTAGGTAGGAAATATCATGCACATAGTTAATGGTAGTGTTTTATAGTTATTGCACTATAAATTGAACTGGAAAGCTTTCAGATTTTAATCTTACAATCCAGTTGCAGTGATCTGAATTAAGGGAATGGTTAAACAATAAAGAAGTTGCTAAAAAAAAAGCAACTTCATAAAAGCAATATGTGACAAATATTTTTAGTCAAAAGATATAAAAATCATATGCTTTCCCCTTTGTAATTTCTTTTTTTTATGGTACTCGGGATTGAACCCAGGGGCATTCTACCTCCGAGCTATACTCCCAACCCTATTTTTTTATTTTTTATTTTGAAACAGGGTCTCACTAAGTTGCAGAAGGTGTAAGTAGTTGAGGCTGGCCACGAATCTGCAATCCTCTTGTCTCAACCTCCCAAGTACTGGGATTACAAGCGTGCGCCACCACGCCTAGCTCTGTTTTCCCCTTAAAAACAATTCATTGCTTTGTTCATATATAAAAGCATTGCATTCAGCAACTTAGTGAGGCCCTCTGCAACTTAGTGAGACTCTGTTTCAAAATAAAAGAATAAAATAGGGCTGGAGGTGTAGCTCAAAGGTAGAATGCCCCCTGGGTTCCATCCCCAGTACGACAAAGCAAACAAACAAATAAAAAAAGCATTACAGATTAATTGGTGAAACAGAAAATATAGAAAAATAAACATAAATAAAAATAATCTATACCACCTTTCAAAATTAGTTTTTTTAAATATATTGTCATATAATAATAGTAATACTTAAAAGTATTAAATTGTAACAGTGTTACAGTCATTATGATATAGTATGTACTGATTTATTTAATATCCCCCACCAGAGAGATTAAATAACTTATTGATGATTACATACATTTAAGCCTAGGCTTTTAACTTTTAACTTTGAATTTCAAAACTACTATTAATTGTTTACTTCCTTTTCTGTACAATTTCTCTCTCTTCTTCCTTCTTTTTCTTTTTCTTTCTCTCTTTCTTCCTCCCCCACTTCCTTCCCTAAATTGGGTCATACCAGTTTGTTTTTTTCATTTCTCACATTCTCACTTTATTTGCTAAAGATATTCAAGTACTTTTAAGTTGTATTTTGCAGTGTGTTCATTAGTCATTTTTTTTTGTATTCATATACCACATGGCTTAACCATTGCTAAATCAGTTTAATCAGTTTCCTATTATTGGTAGGAAAGTAGTTCCTCCTGGTTGGACGAGTAGGAATAGCAATAGTTCCTCCTGGTCAGAGGTTTTGCTCTCTGCTGTTTTAGTTACCAGCGTCCAACAGCATCTTCATGGCTCCATGACCTTCTTCTAACCTCTTATTAGAAGGTTAATAGCATCCCAAGGCTACATCACAATGGCTTCTAACTCATTCATCACCTCCCTTCATTCCATCACATAGGCATTGTATCATTTCACATCATCCCAAGAAGTGTGAGTATGGTGCAGTAAGGTATTTTGAGAGATCACATTCACATAATGTTTATTACATTGTATTGTGATAATTGTTCTATTTTATTATTAGTTATTGTAAATCTCTTACTGTGCCCAGCTTATAAATTTCACTTTTATTGTAGGTGGGTATATATAGGGAAAACCCCTTAGTGTATATAGAGGGTTTGGTACTATCTGAGGTTTGAGGTTATCACAGAGGGTTTTGGAATGTAAGACCATGGATAAGGATGGGTTGCTATATTGAAGATAATTCATTCACTATTATAAATAATGTATGGTGGACATCTTTGGACATACTCCTTTGCACATATTTCTGATTGTTTCCTTAGGACAACTTTTAAAATAAGTTTCTAGTTCTAAGGATAAGATCATTTAATAGACTTTAAATCAATTTTAGCAAATTACCTTGCATATAGTTTGTAAAGATTTTCATTTCTACAAGGATTATATGAGAGTGCTAGTAAAATTTGATGTATCACTCTATCGTAGAATATATAGTTCAGATTAGGAGAATGAGAGTTAACAACTCAATATTTTTCCAAATTAAGTTAATGTAGTCTCTGTCCACATTTATTTTTATTAATATTGCTGCAAATACTTGCTTTTTAAAGGAAAATTAAGAAATTATAGTATCTATAGAAATAAGAGGACTTCAGTGGCCTCTGCGCCAGGTACCAGACCTCGGCGTCCCCGCGCATCACCCCAGCATCACCTCTGTGCCCGCCCTGGGCCGCGGCGTCCCCCTCACCCCCGGTGTCACCCCAGCGGCCTCTGCACCCGCGCCAGGCCTCGGCGTCACCCCGGCGGCTTCTGCGCATGCCCCAGGCCTCGGCATCACCTCGGCGGCCTCTGCGCCAGGTACCAGACCTCGGGGTTTCCGCGCGTCACCCCAGCAGCCTCTGTGCCTGCCCCAAGCCCCGGTGCCCTCCTACGTCACCCCGGTAGCCTCTGCGCCCGCCCCAGACCTCAGCGTCACCTCGGCAGCCTCTGCGCCCGCCTAAGGCCTCGGCCTCACCTCGGCGGCCTCTGCGCCAGGTACCAGACCTTGGTGTTGCCCCCCCACATCATCCAGTGGCCTCTGCGCCCGCCCCGGGCTTCGGTGTTCCCCCCCACATCACCCTGGCAGCCTCTGCGCCCACCCCAGGCCTCGGCATCACCTCGGCAGCCTCTGTGCCCGCCCCAGGCCTCAGCGTCACCTCTGCAGCCTCTGCACCCGCCCCAGGTCTTGGCGTCACCTTGGCGGCCTCTGCTCCCGCCCCAGGCCTCAGAGTCACCTCGGCAGCCTCTGCTCCAAGTACCAGACCTCGGCGTCCCTGTGCGTCACCCCAGCAGCCTCTGCGCCCGCCCCGGGCCTTGGCGTCACCCCCCCTCCCCCGTGTCACACCTGCGGCCTCTGCGCCTACCCCAGGCCTTGTCACTCTGGTGGCCTATGCGCCCGCCCCAGGCCTCGGCATCACCTCGGCGGCCTCTGCAGCTGCCCCAGGCGTCGGAGTCACTTCAGCGGCCTCTGCGCCAGGTACCAGACCTCCGCGTCCCCGCGTGTCACCTCGGAGCCTCTGTGCCCGCCCCGGGCCTCGGTGCCCCTCTTGCATCACCTCGGCGGCCTCTGTGCCCACCCCAGGCCTTGGCATCACCTCGGTGGCCTCTGTGCCAGGTACCAGACCTCGGCGTCTCCACGTGTCACCCTGGCAGCCTCTGCACCCGCTACAGGCCTTGGAGACACCTCGCCAGCCTCTGCTCCAGGTATCAGACCTTGGCGTCCCCCTGTGTCATGGAGCACTACAGGCCCAGCCTCAGACCCCGGCTACCTCCTGTGCATCCCAGGCAGCCTTCTGTATCCTGCCTTGGACTCTGGCGCAGCCACCCGAGACCCAGAGACTGCACCCCTCTCCCCTGCACGGGAGCCTCTGTACCATGCTTCAGAGCCTGGATACCCTCCAGCGCCACCCCTCAAAACCTGTGCAACTCTCTGGGCTGTCTCTGAGTCAGGGCATGCCCCAGTGCTGCCACCTGAGATCTAGGAGCACACGCTCCCCCCTGGGACCCACACATGATACTTTGTGCCGTGCCTCAGAGCCTGTGCACCCCTAGGCACCGCTACTAGAAACCCGGAGCCCGCATCTCCCACGGGCCTGTTTGAAATCCTCAGCACAGCGCATCAGAGCCCGGGCACTCTCCGGCAAAACTGCCCGAGACCCGGAGCACGCGTGCATCCCTAGGAGCCCAGGCGACCCCCAGCACCCACGCCTCGGAAACAGGGCACCTTCTGGCACTGTCACCCGTGCCTCAGTGCCCGTACCCAACAACGTGCCTCGAAGTGCTCCTCACGTGCCAACACCCGAGCTCCGGACCCAGCGTACCCCTCCACACACAATACCACGCCCCAACCAACCAGACAAGAGGGATCCACAGCCTGCAGTGTACTGACCCAATTGGGACTACAGGAGCCATCAAGAGGTCTCATACACAGAAAGGAAGATGATGCGGAGGCAACAGAAACACAAAAGGAAAACACTGAAAATACAAGAATGAAGAACAGGGAGAAAACAAGAAACACCCACAATGCATCAACAAGTGAGATCACTGACTCTGACCTGCAGGAAATGCAAGACAGAGAATTCCGAAATTTGATCTTCAGATTGATGAAAGGCCTCAAAGAAAGCATAGAGGAGATGAAGGAGGAAGTTGAGGCTCTAAGGAAGAATCAGAAAGAAACTCTGAACAAAATGAAGGAGTCAATAAACGAATTAAAGACTCAATAGAAACCAACTCTAGTAGTCTCGACCACATGGAAAATAGGGTATCACTCCTGGAAGACAGCTCATTCAAAACTGAGAACACAGTCAATGATATACAGAAGATATTACAGCAACACACCCTGGCCATTCAAGAAATATAGAACAATGCAAGACGTCCTAATCTAAGGATAAAGGGCATTGAAGAAGGTTTAGAAGCACAGACCAAGGGTATAAGAAACTTCTTCAAAGAAATAATTTCAGAGAATTTTCTGAACATAGAGAAAAATTTGGATATACACATACAGGAGACATGTAGAACACCGTTAAGACAGGACCAAAGAAGGACCTCCCCTCACCACGTAATAATTAAAATGACTAACATAGAGGCCAAAGAAAGAATCCTAAAAGCAGCAAGAACAAAAGAACGGGTGACATACAGGGGCAAAACAATAAAAATCACCCCAGACCTCTCAACCCAAGTCAGGAATGCCAGGAGGGATTGGTATGAAGTACTCTGGACCCTGGAAGAAAACAACTTCCAACCAAGATTGAAATATCCAGCAAAGCTATCACTTAAAATTGATGGAGAAATAAAAATGTTCCATGATAAACAAACATTTAAAGAATTCATGAGGACCAAGCCAACACTAGAGAAAATCCTGAAAGAAATAAACCATAAAGAAGGAAAAACAAGCAATTTTCAGAACCACAGGAGAGGTGAACTCCACCAGGTAGGCAACTAAACAAGGAGATTTGTCACCACAGCAAATAGAAAATACAACTCAAAATGATAGGAAGCAACAATCACATCTCTATAATAACATTGAATGTCAAAGGGCTCAACTCCCCAATTAAAAGGCA
>PVJS01041419.1:0-17978 GCA_004027185.1 Glis glis
CTTTATTTTTGAAACCGGGTCTCACGAAGTTGCGGAGGGCCTCACTAGGTAGAGAGAGAGAGAGAGAGAGAGAGAGAGAGAGAGGAGAGAGATCGATCAATCGTGCACGTGCGCATGCGCGCTGAGGTTGGCCACGAACCCGGATCCTCCAGTCTCCGCCTCCCAAAGTATTGGGATTACAAGTGTGCGCCACCACGCCTGGCAATTATTCTTTATTTTTTGAAACAGGGTCTCACTAAATTGCGGAGGGCCTAAGTGGCCGAGGCTGGCCGCGAACCTGGATCCTCCCGTCTCAGTACTGGGATTACAAGCGTACACCACCACACCCGGCTTTGCCTTTTCTTATTATCAGGGCACCAAGAGACAGGTCTATGTCGGGTTAGAACTTAAGTCTGCAACATCAGTATCTGATTCTGACCAGGCAACAGCCTTCTGTTTAATAAGGAAGTAATGGCTTGCTGCAAACAAAACAAATAAAGCAAAACAAAGAAACACTGATGTGTTTTATTAGCTTAAAAAAAGTGTGATACAATGGTGGCCTGAGCCTCTAAGCAAAATCATCAGTTACCAAAATTCTGTATGATCCAACTTTCTCAACACCTGTGGTTTCTGTATATTTTGCTCTTATCCAAGAGATTCCCATGTCCATCGTCGCAGGTATGGTCAGATTCTCTCGGTGCAGAGCAGGGTTCGGGTGAAAGAGCAACAAGTCAGAACGCTAAAGAGCAATTTTACTGAAACTGAATTAGAACAGAGCAACCATCGGTGCCAAGGACAAAGGCTTTCAGATTCCAAGGTCTAGTTCAAGTAGACCACTGACCTGTTGGGGCAGCTGAGCCAGTGGTCAGGCCTGAAGCTGGGCAGAGGATGTACTCCAGCAATACCAGGCAGTCTTTTCCTTCCAAAGCCTCCCCTGGTACTCTCTGCCTTGCTTTAGCAAGGGACAAAAAAAGTAACACCTTTAATCATCTTCAACCAGATGATCAAAGACAATACTTCCTGGCTTTCCTGACTTTCCTTGCTTACAAAACATTGAGCACCAACCATCATTTGTGTGTTGGTTTGTTCATAGGATTAAAAGCAGAGCGTCTAGGGCGTTACCTGGTTACAGGCAACACCCTTAGCTACAGGAGCTCCCTGATTGAGACTTGGCCTGCAGAGGTAGTGCCTGGGGTGAAGGCTGGATGGGACAGAGCCAGTCCTTCCAACAAGGGGTGAGGGTGAGGGGTATCCAGATATTTCAAGTCAAAATAACTACCTGAGTAGAGGAGAGACACAGGAAACCATGATGCATTCACAGCCCTTATGACTATACAGCTGGACTACAGCATGTTCCTGGATGAGGGGAGGTTGGGAGAGGAGGCTGGAGAGGTAGGCAGGGGCTAGATCGTGATGAACTGATAAGCCATGCTTTAAAATTAGCTTTGATCATAAGGGCAGTGCAAAGGCATTGAAAGGTTTTAAGCACAGAAGTGATATGATTAGATGTGCACCTAAAAAATAACAAATAAGTACACCTATAATCCCAGTACTTGGGAGGCTCAGACAGGAGGATCAGAGGTTGAAGGCCAGGCTCAGCAATTTAGTGACTCTCAGCAACCTAGAGGGACCCTGTTTCAAAATAAAAATAAAATAGGGCTAGGGGTGTAGCTTAGAGGTAGAATGCCCCTGGGTTCAATCCCCAGCACTACACACACACACACACACACACACACACACACACACACACACAGAGAATAAAGTAGGGCTGGGTGTGTAGCTCAGTGGTAGAATGCCCTGGGTTCAATCCCCAATACCACCAACCAACCAACTAATAAATAGTATATGTTCCAAACAAAATTTGGAAAACCACAAAAGCACCAAATGTAGAACAGGTTTATTGAATGTTATTGGACACATAGCTCTAGGAAGAAGCGCCTTTTTTATTCTTTCTCTTGCTCTAGAAAATCCATTCTAGAATGGAATCCTCAGCTTCTCCGATTCCATTCAGTCCTAAGAACGCTCTCACTGGAATACGGTAGAAGTTGCGTCCAGTCTAATATTACACCTTCAGTGTTTTATTCATTTTAAAAACATCTCTCATCCCTCCAGCGAGGCTTGCTTCAGTCTCGGAAGCTTGGTGTGAAGAAGGGGAGCCTGGTCTGCTCTTTCTCTCCTCCTCTTCTACCCACTAGCTGCTCTTTCTGGAGTCAGGCCCTTGGGGAGTGTTAGGAACAAATGGCACAGACTTACGTGACTAATACAGCCGTCATGTGGTGTGGCATTTACACCTTACAAATTCTTCCATTAGGGACCCTGGCCCTTCTGCCACCTTGCTTCTCCCTTCAGGTTGTTCTCCTGGATGGTGTCCCTTTCAACATGGCCTGCGATGGGTCCCCTCCTTCTGTGACACACCCATGAGCTCAGCTCAGCTCCCTGACAATGCGTCCTCGCTCTTTATTCTGTTCCAGCTTTTCACCTTTAGGCTCTTCTAGTGACTATCAGTCACCTGTCCTAAATTCAAAGAGGCACCGGCCAAGATGTCCACATGATTCTTGTGCAGCCTCCCTTGGTTTAAGGTGAAGGGCAATTTCCCTGGAAGGAAGGGGTGGGTCATGAAACAGCACCAGGACCACTCCCTATAGAGAAGCTCTCGCTTTAGCCTCTTAAACCTCTTGAAGGATTTCTGGCCTGTCTTCCATGGCCTGAAGCTGGGTAGCTGTCTTATATTGATAAGTCGTGTCACTCACAACCTCTTGGCATGCCCTGCAAATGTCTAGATGGGCTAGCATTTCTTTTTTAGAATGTGCCATCTTAGGACCTACCATAATATTCTTAGACTTTGAAGATGTTAGAAAATAGAAGTTGAAATTTTCTTTAAAGAAATGAAAATTACCTCTAATCCCACCAGTTTTTTTTTTTATTTCTTTCCCTCTTTGGAAGTGTAGAAATGAAAGAGTGAATGTCTCCATCCACCGTTCAACTTGCGCGCCTTGGTGTGTATCCTTCAGCATTGTCTTTTATGTTTACACAAATCTAGAAGATAGCTAGCCAGCTAGGTAGACACATAGGTCATTCTAAAACATAGCTACAACATTTTTGACATTTTCCCTATCAAGGGTGGAATTTATGTTCCCTTTCCTGGAATCAAGGCAGGTTTGTGACTAGTTTGACCAATGAATAGTAGAAACAAAACTTTTGACTTCTGAGGCAGGGTCATAAGAGACCCCGAGGCTTTCACCCTGCTGCCTGGGGACAGAAACTTAGAAGCACTGAGCCAGCCGCCTTAGAAGTGTGACTATCCTGAGGCCATGATGTTGGAGTCCCTGCTGAGCCAGTTCTTCAGCATTGCAGACCAGGGGCCGGACCTGCAAGAAAAGCAGCACCTGGAGGAGGACACCTGCCAATTCCAGCTGTTCCAGTCCCTGGCCACTCCAGTCACCAGAGCCCTAGATAAAAGCCAGCCTACTAGGCCCTAAATCCTGACATTCCTAGGAAGATAATAAAATGGTGGTTGTATTAGACTCCTATGTTCTGGAGTGGCTTGTTACACAGTGATAGGTAATAGGAACAGACAGATATATTCACATTAGAAAGCTCATTTAACTGCAAATGATAAGGAGGGAGTAGAAGGGAGCAAGACGGGAGGCAGAAGACAAGGTCTGAGGCTTTTGCAATAACCCATGTAGGGAAGGAGAGAAAGGGCCCAACTGAGCAACATTGGGCTCAACACTTGAGGCCCACTGGGCAGTCCTAAAACTCTAAAGCACAAGAGATGAGAGCAAGGGGCGGAGGGCAGGCACCTGCGTGTGTTCTGCGCATGTCCGTCCCCCTTCAGCATATCTCAGCCTTTCCTCTCCGTGTGTAGGGTCGGCTTTCTTACCCCAGGCTGTGATTACATGGTTTAGTTTCACAAATGGGACTCCCTGAATGCTAGGCGGTAGATTACATTAATCAATCTATTTCGTTTTATCTTACATGCTGACTTAAAAGCCTCTTAAACTTAGAAAGAAAATATATGCAAAGTAATGTACAAAGCTGAGCCTCACCATTATTTTCAGCAGAGCCCTTTACCCTGCCAATGAACAAGAGGCCCCTGGGTTAGTTCTCAGCCTCTTTCAGGCTGGGAGTCAGCCCTGGTGGGAAGGTCAGAGGCACAAAACCACAGAGAGAGAGAATTGCTCACAGCCAGACCAGCAGCACTTTCAAAGTATACTGTGCCTGGGCTGGAGGACAGTGTGTGCAGCCAGGTATAGTTTACATTCTAAAAAAGGTCTGCACGTGTGGGAACATGCACATAGACAAAGGGCCAGAGGCATAGGGACCCCAAATAGTAAAGATTATTGTTGGGGGCAGGGGGTGGAATGACTTCTGCTTTTGTTGGGTCTGTTGTGCTTTTTTATGCTTTCCAAGTTTTCTGCATGTGTATCACCTCTGAAAATGAAATGCAACTATGCTCTGTTGGAAATCGTTAGGCCCTGACGATTTCATCCATCTCACCCACATTTGTCAGCCCTAGTGTCCCCTGCAGGCTCCACCTTAGATCTCCCTACCATTCTTCATCTTACTAAACTAGGAGATCACAGATACAGCAAGGGAGCGCTTTATACACAGCCGAGGGCTCTTCTGAGTCTGTCTTTCAGAATTCTTTTCTGAACACTTCTCTACTGCTCACCCCATTCTTCAAGTGCTCAGCCTTCCCCTCCTCCCCCAGTCCTCTAGGCAGCGCCAGGTCTGTGGTCTTCAGTAGCCAATTCCTGTGCTTCCAAACCCCCCCCCCTCTCTTCCAATATATTCTTCCATTTTCCCACCCTCCATCCAAGTATTGACTTCTCAAAGAGATCTTAGTTAGAGACGGAGCCAATACACATTCAACTCACAGCATTTGAATAGCTAATAGCTTCATACTCTCGCTGGGTTTTAAAAGAGGCTGCCCAGTTCATGTTACTGTGTCTCTGGTGATGTTAAAGCTATAGTCAAATGCAGATTTTCACGCCCCCATGAAATCCATGTGCAAGTAGGTCACAACCTCTTTTAGCCAAGCAGGGGAGGTTTCCTGTAGCCAGGCGCCATCGCTATTAATATCAGATGGAGCGGCAACTAATTCAGTCATGTTGATGGATGCCGCGATGGTGCCCAGACTCATCTGCAGTTGCAGCTACAGAGCCGGAGTGCGAGAAACCAATTTCCTCCCGGCCGGAAGCGCCCTAGGTCACCCTGGTTACAGAGAAAATGACATGAGTCACTGCGTCTCCTAAGCCACCTGATCCTGAATGTTGTACACAGCTAAGCCCCTAACAACAAAAAACAATAGGTGTGTGCAGGACACACACTGTCTCATGCCATTGATTCCAAAGATCTGCTCTGATTTCCCAGGGAAAAGGTTAGGGAAACTGTCAAGTGAAGCATTTACAAAAGGCGCTTCAAACAGACACCCAACGGGGGAGAAACCCAGACAAGCTTCTGAGCTCGAGCCAGGGAGGCAGCTCAAAGCAAGGCTGCACCTGTCCAAGGGAATCCCTGCCCTGAAGGAACTTCACAATGGTTTACAGGGTTTTCTGTGACTTTTTTCATGAAGTAGAGGTGGAGAGAGAGAGAGTGTGTGTGTGTGTGTGTGTGTGTGTGTGTGTGCATGTGTGTGTGTGTGTGTGTGTGTGTGTGTGTGTGTGTATACACAGCATATGGAGATATATGTATATATCTCCAGGTTTCATTCAGTAAACAAAGTTTTTTTGTGTGTGTGGTATTGGGAATTGAACCCAAGGGCATTCTTCCTCTGAGCTACACCCTCAGTCCTATCTATCTATCTATCTATCATCTATCTATCTATCTATCTATCTATCATCATCTATTTATCTATCCATACTGGGTATTGAATCCAAGGGCTATACCTGCAGCCCTACTTTTAATTTTTTATTTTGAAACAGGGTCTCACTAAGTTCGGGAGAGCCTCACGAGGTTGCTGAGGCTGGCCATGAACCTGTGGTCCTCCTGTCTCAGCTTCCCAAGTACTGGGATTACAGGCATGCGCCACCACGCCCGGCTTATTTTTTATTTTGAAACATGGTCTCACTAGGTTGCTGAGAGTCTCACTACTTACTGAGGCTGTGCTCGAATCTGTGATCCTTCTGTCTCAGCCTCCCAAATACTAGGATTCCAGGCATGGACCACCACGACCAGCTAGTAAACAAACATTTATTAGGATCTACTCTGTGCCGAATATTGTGCCAGGCAGTGATGCTTCAAATATGAGTACAGTTTAACGGTTTAGTCCCTTCTCTGAAGGAAGTTATAATCCAGTTAGGGATGGCATTGGTGTGAATGATAAAATAAACTAGCAAGGTAAATGAAGTCCTGTGATGATCACAGATGATCACAGTGATGAGAAAGTACTCAAGTTCTCAGGCCAGGACTGAGGAGAAGGTGGGAATAGGCGGTGGAGAGGAGGGAAGCTGTGAGGTGGGGGGGAGGAAAGGCCAGGACTGAGTGTTCAAGGATAATTAGTTAACCAGCAGGGTATGGGAGGTGCAAATAAGGATGGAGAAATGAAGGAGACTACAGCTTGTGTGTCTAAGGAAAGTCCCAAATTCTATATTTTTATTTATTTTTATTTTATTAATGTTATTGTTATTTGTGGTACTGGGGATTGAACCCAGGGGCATTCTATCTCTGAGCTATATACCCCCAGCCCTATTTTATTTTTTATTTTGAAACAAGGCCTCACTAAGTTGCTGAAGCTGCTCTCAACCTGCCATTCTCCTGTCTCGGCCCCCCAAGTACTGGGATTGCAAGCATGCACCACCACTCCTGGCTTAGATTTTAATATTTTTTGATCATCTTATTTTTTTAACGTTTTCCATTCAACTTTAAAGTCAGAACTAAGTGAAAGCCACATTTTATAGTCCTTGAAAATGGAAATGGTGCGATCTGACCCGTTGATTTTGCACAGTTAAGCTTCTTCAAATCTTCATTCCTCTGCTGCTAGTCTTTTGGATTTACACTTGTTCTAGAAGCCAGATCAGAGGAACGAAAGGAAGAAAAAAAAAAGTGAAAGCCAATCCTTTTTAAGTAGTTGGTTTATGTTTTATAATCTAGTTCCAAGGAGATTCAGAGGAAACGATTAATGTATCTGTTGAACTGATTTGCTTTAAATGATTATGAAAAAGTTGGAAACGAAAAGCTACGTTTCAACTTTATGTCCTCGAGCTATCCCTTTCTTCCTCAATTAGCCTGATAATTGGGAGGTAACTATAGAACATGCCACATCCACTCCAAAGCGTATTTACAGGAAAAATGCCAGAGATCTGGTGCCTTATTCTTTCTCTCTAAATAAAGGCTTCCCAGATGTCCTTGATAGACACCTAAAATACACATTTTTATATATAGCAAACCGACTATACATATATTTTTACGACTAATTTTTAAAATTATAAGTGATATATGCGTATGGATTGAAATAAAAGTACAGAAGGCACTCACACTCCCCAGAAGCCACCACAGGCAACAGCTTTGTGAATCTTCTTCCAATATTCATATTGCAGAACAGGATATCGTAGCTCATAGCATCTCCAGGATTTCTATGTCAGAGAGGCTCAGGGGAAGCAATCTGGTGAGCTGGGAAGGCTGGGGGAGAAGCTGCATTTTCATAGTAAGCAGGTAGTATTTGGATTGATGTTGATTTTCATGACTTGTGGGTGGGACCTGGTAGGGGTTATGGGAGGCGTTAAAGGCTTCCTGGAGCCAGCCATGGCAAACACCGCCATATATGTATAATTCCACAACTTTTTTTTTTGTATGTGTAGTACTGAGGAATGAACCCAGGGGCATCCTACCTCCAAGCTACACCCCGAGCCCTTTTTATTGTTTATTTTGAAAAGGGTCTTGATAAATTGCTAAGAGTCTCGCTAAATTGCTGAGGCTGGCCTCAAACCTGCAGTCCTCCTGTCTCAGTCTCCCAAGTACTGAGATTATAGGTGTGTACCACTGCACCCGACTATGGCTTCCTCTTTCAATTTAAAAATATGTCTTGAACATTTCGCCATATCATCAACACACATAGATCAGCCACCTTCTTTGATAATAGTTACATAGGATTCCACTGTATTTAACTAATCTCCTATTGATAAACATTTAAATCTTTTCCAGTTTTCACTAAGCATTCGTGTGTGTGTGTGTGTGTGTGTGTGTGTGTGTGTTCATGTGTCTTATGCTCAGCACAAGATAATTTCTGAAGCATAGATTCATAGAAAGGAAATGTCTAGGATGATTGAGAGGTACACTTAAAATCTTAACAGAAGCCAGGCATGGTGGTGCACAACTGTAATCCCAGTACTTGGGAGACTGAGACAAGAGGATCTCAGGTTCAAGGACAGCCTCATCAATGTAGTGAGGCTCTCAGCAACCTACCGAGACCCTGATTCAAAATAAAAAATAAAAAGGGCTGGAGATGTCTTGGAGGTAGGATGCCCCTGGGTTCAATCCCTAGTACCCCCAAAAAATCTTATCAGAAAACTGTCATTATTTAATATATAGTTAATATACAGTTCAATAGACAGTTGTTATATGTCTACCATCATTGTGATGGCAAAATACTGTTTTATGTGATTAATAGAGTGACCATATAATTTAGAATCTAAACCAGAACACTTTTGAGAGAGAAGTGGATGCTATTAATTATTATTCTGGGACCACAGGCATAAACCAGGACTGTCCTGAGCAAACTGGAACAGTTGGTCACCCTAATAATTATTAACAAGCATTATTAATGAGAATAAGATCAGCGAAAATTTAAGACAGTTCTGCAAAGAGCTTAAGAAATTTCAGTGATTCTCCTTCTATCCTTCCAAAGCCTGCTCTATTACTCCCACAGCATTACACGGAGAGAATATATGAATCTCCTAGCAATATACTTGTCGGGTCTTGCATTAATGACAGCAAACAAAAGATTTAGGGAAGCCGGGCATGGCGATGAACACCTGTAATTCCAATAGTTTGGAGGCTGAGACAGGAGGATTGCAGGTTCCAGGACAACCTCAGCAAGTAGACTCTCATCGACCTAGGGAGACCCTGTTTCAAAATAAAATTTTAAAAATAGGGTTGGGGGTGTAGTTCAGAGGTAGAATGCCCCCAGGTTCAATCCCAGTACAAAGAACTATTTAGGGAAAAGGGGGGATTAACTTTTAAACGTTTTGACTATTAAACTTTTCAGTGGAGAAAGGGAGAGTACCAAAGCAAGGATCGTCATTGGATACAAAATATCTCAAAGAATAAAGAAATACTATGGAAAGAGGAAAAAATGTTTTGGAAAATAGTAATAGAACATTATCATAATGCACTTGTTTCCTACAGATCTGGCTTCGGCATTCCCTGGTAAGTCCAGAAGTTCGGTCCGAGCAATGAAAGGGAACTTAGCCAGCTGAGCTCGAGGGGGGCCTGTGACTCAGGTTCCAGCAGGACAAACTTCAGGTGGTCTTTGGACTAATGTTTATTTTTATGGCTCAACGGGAACATGTATTCTCTTTGGTGTCCTGGAAAATTCTGGCAGGCTTTGGCCTGCTTCTTTGGTTCTTTACGGACAGTCCAAGCCTGGGATCCTAGACAATATTGCCTTCTGTGAGTGTGGTCTATCAATATGTCACTTCTCCCTTTCCAAGACAGCCGGGGAAAGAACTCATTTCTCTGCCAGGAGAGATCAATCTATGGTGAAAATCTGTGTGGGTTCAAGGGACTGCGGGATGCGCCAGATGGGGAAGGAAAGCCCCTGTCTTGTCTGTGTGTGTCCCCAGCCCTCCAGCAGCGCCCATTGTTGCTCATGAAGGATTACAGTTCTTTTTTTCTGCCAGTTATCCCAGGCTCAGGAAGAAAGCCCTTGACGGGTTAATGAATTGCCCAGCACACTGAATCATCTGTCTTGTGTTTCTCACTAAATGAGAGGCATTAGCAGATCAGAGCTGAGGTGTTGGGGAGCTGGTGGCAAGCTGTAGAAAATGCCTGGAGCCTCACACTCCACCACCTGAAGGCGACTCCAAGCAGGGGTATTTTCCAAAACAGTCCTCATTTTGGACCTCTTGCATTGGCTGCTAATTCAAACCCTAGATGTGACTGCCTAATTGTTTTTCAAAGGCTGAGTTGGTAACAACCATCTAGTATTTTGTAGTAGCAACTATTAATCTACTTTGATTCCCCCCCCAGGAGTGGCGATGAGTACAGTACATAGTAATATCCCCACTTTCTCTCCTAGACGTTGCTTTTGTTAAAGCATACATTGGCAAAATATTTGAAGTGTGTTTTGTTTCTGCAAAACGGGTGTTCTCCTTTGTCAGAAACTATCTGAAAGCTGAGATCAATCCATAGGTACTGACAAAGAGAGCTAAGCTGCTAAATCAAAAACAAACAAACAATAATTGCCAAGTGGTATGTACGGCAGATCCCATTTATGTAAAAATATGTGTAAATATAATATGTGTTAGAATACGAGTAGAAGAAATTTGAAAGACTATGTACCACATTATTAATAGCTGTTAGTCTGGGGGTGGGATTGTCAGGGCTTTTTACTTCCTAAGACATCTGTATGGTTTGCCTTTTCTACAATAAGCATCTGTTACTTTTCCAATCCAAAAACGAAGGGGGATGCAAAAAGAAAGTTACTCAGAAGGAATTAAATTGATTCCTTAGCCCTGTAATCAAACTGACTGAGCTAACCAAATGCAAACATAAGTAGTTTACCAATGAGAAATGAACAGTACATGAAATAGAAGGAGCATTGTTATATATTAATATGATATGTATGTTTCTCAGAGAAAAAGGACAAATGCTTTAGAGAAAAAATCTTATATAGATATTTCTCACTGAAAAATAGACTTGTTTAAAAAATTAATAAACTTATTTTTAAAATCTGCTTATTGAACTTTTTTAAATTTAAGAATTATTTTGGCTGGGCGTGATGGTGCACGCTTGTAATCCCAGTACTTGGGAGTCTGAGACAGGAGGATCTGGGCTCGCGGCTAGCCTCAGCTACTTAGTGAGGCCCTGTTTCAAAATAAAGAATAAAAAATAGGGCTGGGGGTATAGCTTGGAGGTAGAATGCCCCTGGGTTCAATCCCCAGTACCACACAAAAAAAATTATTTTGGAAGACTCCTGATATGGTTAGATATAGAATGTCCCCTGAAGAGCTCATGTATTAATGTTCAGAGTTGATGTACTGAAGTCATGAGGGTTCTAACTTCATCAGTGGATAAATCCATTGTAATGGATTTACTGGGTGGTAACCTAGGCAGGTGGGGTGTGGCTGGAGAAAGTGGGTCCCTGGGGGTCTGGCCTTAGGTACTATGCTTTTGTCTTTGAATCCCCTTGCTTGCTGGCTATCTTGCTTCTGGTCTCCATGATGTGAGAGCAGAACCTTGCTCTCTCCCTCTCTCTGAGGGTCTGCCCTGAGCTCTGCAGACCTGGCTTCACATGGACTGAACCCCAAAATATCCAAAAAACTGTGAGCAAATAAATCTTCCTTCCTCTAAGTTGTGTGGCCAGTTGTTTTGGATTATAGCAATAAGAATGTTGACTGAGCCAGTCCTCATTTTGGATTTATTTATTTATTTACTTATTTATTTTGCGGTACTGGGGATTGAACCCAGGGGCATTCTAACTCTGAGCTATATCCCCAGCCCTATTTTTTTATTCTTTATTTTGAAACAGGGTCTCACTCAGTTGCAGAGGGCCTCACGAAGTAGCTGAGGCTGGCCATGAACCCAGATCCTCCAGTCTCAGCCTCCCAAGTACTGGGATTACAAGCATGTGCCACCACACCCAGCTCTCATTTTGGTTTTATAATATGAACTCTCAGTTTAGGAAAGTGATCAGCTAGAATACATTAGCTGTTGGTGAACAGTGTCTAGTGGAAAACTACTGCTATGTAACTCAATTAACTTTGTCATTTCTAACGTACTATTTTCCTGTGGTTTCTGAGTTATCCCAGTGTGGCATAGTGAGTACATAAATGTAGATATTTGATGTAGGCACAGGTCTCTCTCCCCACTATATTTGCAATTTGATTTTGAATGAATCACTTAACCCTGTTGAACCTCAGTTTCTTGAATTTAATGCATTGTAACAATCACTACTGCATATGTTTGTTCTAAGTCTTAGACAAAACAACCTACAAAATGACCCAAGGTGAACTGGGCATGGTGGCGCATACCTATAATCCCAGTACAGTAATTGGGAGGCTGAGACAAGATGATCGCAGGTTTGAGGTCAGCCTCAGCAACTTAGTGAGACCTTCAGCAACTTAGCAAGACCTTGTTTCCAAATAAAAATAAAATAAGAGCTGGGCATGGTGGCACACGCTTGTAATCCCAATACTTTGGGAGGCGGAGACTGGAGGATCCGGGTTCGCGGCCAACCTCAACGCGCAAGCGCGCGCACGCGTGCTCTCTCTCTCTCTCTCTTTCTCTCTCCTCTCACTCTCCTCTCTCTCTCTCTCTACCTAGTGAGGCCCTCCGCAACTTCGTGAGACCCGGTTTTAAAAATAAAGTATAAAAAAATAGGGCCGGGGGCGTAGCACGGAGGTAGAACACCCCTGCGTTCAATCCCTGGTACTGCAAAAAATAAATAAATAAAAAAATAAAATAAGGCTGGGGGTGTAGCTCAGAGGTAGAATGCTCCTGGGTTTAATCTCCAGTACAACAAACAAACAAAAGAACCCAAGGTGGACCACCTAAGAGGGCCTGGCATATAAAGATTAACTAAGAGGGCTAATCAGATTCTTTTTCAGAGGAAACCAAACTAATAGAATTAAAAGAAAAAAATGCAGTCGAAGAGGACAGCCCACTTGCTGAGTAATTTCCCTAATGATAATGTCCCAGGGTGACAATTCTGTGACCCAGGTCTATGCTTGGTCCCAGTTAGGGAGGGTATATACAGTCAAGGACATCCTAACTTAGTAATCTAACACAGGTGGTTTTGTAGTGTATAAGCACCTCAGAGAAAAGTTCAAAGCTCTTTTCTCTTATTTTTCATTGTTACATCATTTTTTTTTCTTTTTGTGGTACTGGGGATTGAACCCAGGGGCGTTCTACCTCCGCGCTGCACCCCCGGCCCTATTTTTTATACTTTATTTTGAAACTGGGTCTCACGAAGTTGCGGAGGGCCTCAGTAAGTACAGAGAGAGAGAGACATACAGGGAGAGAGAGAGAGAGAGAGAGAGAGCTGAGGCTGGCCGCGAACCCAGATCCTCTGGTCTCCGCCTCCCAAAGTACTGGGATTACAAGCGTGCGCCACCACACCCGGCTTGTTACATCATTTTTAAAACTTTACATGATACATAAAAATGGTAAATATTTATGGGGTATAATATAATATTTTGGTACATGTCTACATCGTGTATTCCTTAAACATTTGTCATTTCTTTTTGGTGAGATCAGTCAAAAATCCTCTCTTTTAGCTTTTTTTTTTTTTTTTTTTGGTGTGTGTGGTACTGGGGATTGAACACTGGGGCACTCTACTTCTGAGCTACATCCCCAGTCCTTTGTATTTTTCATTTTAAAACAGGGTCTCGCTCAGTTGCTGAGGGTCTCACTAAGTTGCTAAGGCTGGCTTTGAACTTACAATCCTCCTGTCTCAGCCCCCCAAGTGCTGGGATTATAGGCATGCACCACTGTGCCTGGTTTAGCTTTTCTGAAATCTGTTGATTGGGCAGCTTGTTTTTAGCTGACCCCTTTTTATTTTTATTTTTTATTTTTTATTTTTTGTTCTGTTTTTGTGGTCCTGGGAATTGAATCAAGAGGCATTCTACCTCCGAGCTACATCCCTAGCCCAATTTTATTTTTTATTTGGAAACAGGGTCTCACTAAGTTGCGGAGGGCCTCACAAGTTGCTGAGGCTGGCTGCGAACCTGTGATCCTCCTGTCTCAGCCTCCCAAGTACTGGGATTACAAGCATGCACCACCACGCCTGGCTCAGCTGACCCCTTTTTAGCTGATACAATTTTTACACTTTTTCTTTCCTTGTTCTGCAGCTCTTCCTGCTCTTCCATTTGCCACATGACTCACGTGAACAGCAATGTAGACACAAGTAACATTTGAGGGACCTCAGAGCCAAACAATTCAGATGTGAACCTCATGTCCAAGAGAGAGGTAGGGACCAGAGAGCTAGATTTGGAAGTAAACTGTTGATTTAAAATCCGCAACAGTAGAGGAAAATGTCTAGAGATTGTGAGTGTGGTTAAGGAGCCTGAAACAAACCTATCAGATACAAATACGCACTAGACTCCAGAGAAGGAGGAGGAGAAACTCACGGAGGAGCACCCAGACAAGAGACCAACATGGAGACCATGAGCGACTATTTCCCGAGAGGTTTTGGTGGGAGCTAGGCACAGAATTCACACTGCAGTATGTTTTTAAAGGAAGCTGATCTACAGAAATAGAGCCGTAACCATTGATAACCCTTCCAAAGGGATTGGTAGAGGAGGAAGTATCCAACAGGTCAGGCATCCTTAGCTGCTCCCTCTCTGCCCATGGGTAAGGCTCCCTAGAAATGAGGCTTGATTCCAGCATCAGCACCTGGAGTAATTTCTGCTCAGGCTCTCCCCCAGCCTCCTGGAACGTGTGGCTCTATTTTCCCATCCCTACTTAGAGATTCTTTAACTCCCACCCAATTTTTTTTTTTAAATCTCTCTGCCTAGAACATTTTGGATGGACACAGTAGTGACTGTTGATTTGGTTTTCACTCTACTTGGCCTGAGCCACTGTCTTTACTTCCCTTTTTGTCCCATGTCCTGAGGCTCTACCCTACTCCCTCCCCATATGAGCACCTGGGTCCTGGCCCCTGAACTCCTGAGCTTCCCGCCTTGCTCAGGTTGGAGGCAGAACTGGTTCATAAGGAGATATCGAGGGCATCTGGTAGAGAAGGTTAGAGCCCAAGATGTAGTTTCACGCTGAGAGACTAGCTAACAGGAAAGAACCAGTAGATGATGTTAAAGGTAGAGAAGAGGAGGAAAGATCGATGGGACAAGTGTCCTGAGTGGATGGAAGGGGGATTCAGGGTACAGGTGGAGGCCTTGACCAGAGGAAGGGAAACTTTAGTCTCCAAGACAAGAGCAAAGGAGATGTCAATGAAGATGGGTGCAGCTAAATTTGTAGAAGGTGAGGATGCTCCTGAGAGCAAAGCATATGGAGATTGGGTACGAGGTCTGAAGACCTGTGAAGGTTTGGACGGTCACTCAAGGTGATGTGAATTAAGCAAGGAACAGGATGATCGAGCAGCGGCGGCTGGCGACTGCACACTAGTAGCCAGGCCTGCTCCACTTATATGTGGGTTTCTCCTGCAACGCGTTAGCCCATGAGGACCATCTGCTGTGGTCCAGGCTCATCATCAGTCCTGGTGGTTAAGGCCAGAGTTCCCAGGACCTGCCTTAGCTCTAGCCCAAGAGTCAGATGCACTGTCTTTAAGACACTGGAGGAGTCCAAAGGAAAGAATCCTAATGTCCCTTTTGACTCATCTCTTCGCTTTGTTGAAGGAAGTAGATGTCCAGCAGGCAGCATGCATGAGTTTGAGAGGAGAAAGGTAGATTCTAAGGAGGAATTACTATTTTTACATGATCAAGGCCAGTTTCCTCACTTGTGTCCCAAGTAAGCCAAGTCCCAGCCTGCTTCTTGCTACAGCTGGAAATTCTCATGATCCTCATGGCCCCAGCTGCCCATTTTCCAGTGAGGACTGAGCATGTGGCTTTCCTGGTCTCTCTGCCGTACGGAACATGATGCATTCTTGGGTAGGTTGTGCTTCATGTGCAGAAATTTGACCCAAGTGGAGAGCGCTGGCTGGGCCATTCACAGGCTCCAGCAGGTTAAGATCATGTCAGCCACTCCGCAGCAGGGCTCTGGATCCTGGCCCAGGACCCGCCTGGGAGAGCACCGCTCTGCGTGTTGTTTCTTTCCGATAGCCTGGGCTGAACCCTCCATGATGAGCTGTCTGAGAATGCTCAGAGGCTGGCAGCACAGCTGCTGTCATTTTCTGGAATGAAGTACCGCTCCATTCTCCGGTTCAGGGAACTCCACCTCCACCACCAGGAATACCATGTTTTCTAGCAGGGCAGGAAGCCAGCCAGGACTGAAGGGCCCCACCTCCTTTCCTTGCTTGTCTGTCTACCTTCCTAAGAATGGCACCCCGGTGGTCATACAGGGCCAAAGTTCCCTCATAGCCTCAGCCCTGTGACTTCTGCAGCTTTGCTTTCTATTTATTGCATCTGGCCTGGATATACAGCTACCTGCCTATCAGAGTTTATCATTTTCTTCCTGGGGTGACGGCCCCAAATCTGACTCTGGTGGTCAGGGCAAAGGATTAAAAAGTAGCAATCAAGCAATCAAGTGTGGTGGTGCATACCTGTAATCCCAGTACTTGGGAGGCTGAGACAGGAGGATTGCAGGTTCAAAGCCAGTCTCAGTTCAAACCCAGACCCTAATTCAAAATAAAAAAAATAAAATAAAATAGGGCTGGGGGTCTAGCTCAGAAGTAGAATGCCCCTGAGTTCAATCCCTAATAACACACACACACACACACACACACACACACGAAAAAAGCAATCACATTTTTCATAATGTGTAGCACCTTTAGATTCTCAGTGGCCCTGGTATGACTGCCAGTGCACAACCTTGCCATAACCTGCATCCCAGGTAGACAGCTATTCATCTCATAAATTCCCCTTTCATATGAGGCTCATCCTGCCTAGCCTGACCTGGTCTCTGAATCAGAGGCCAACAGAAAAATGAGCAAAAAGCCAATGAGGCTTGTCAGCTTTAAGGTAGGCTGGGCACACACACAGCTCTGCCACATGGCTATAGTAAATCCCTCTCACCTACACACACAGATTCCACTCGGTCACCTATTTAACCATTTGGGGTAAAAGTTAACCCATCTCAGAATCAAATCAAATCTAGAAGTATAATGAAGGAAAGGGGTTATGTAGGGGGAAAAGAACCCCAGTGCCTCTACTGTGCATTAAAAACATGATGATGTAAGACACTCTGTGGAGCTTAGCTTTTCATAGGCAGAAAGGACCTAGTTTCATGTGCATATTCCTGTGCCCACAAATACAGAGAATACCCTAAAATTTCTTGTACACACAGACTCGTACAGTCCAAGCTCTTCAGGACCTTAGATCTTACACACCAAGGGGTTTCTGTACATTTATGAGTAAAAGAGTATTAAAATGGAATTCTTAGTCAGGCATGGTGGTGCACACCAGTAATCCTAGTACTTGGGAAGCTGAGATAGGAGGATCGCAGGTTCAAGGCCAGCCGTAGCAACTTAGTGAGACCCTGTTTCAAAATAAAAAAATAAGTAAATAAAAAGGTCTGAGGGTGCAACTCGAGGTAGAATGTGCCTGGGCTCAATCCCCAAGGTTCCTAATGCAAAGGACAGAAACAAAAACAACCCCCTCACACACACACACACACACACACACACACACACATATTCGAAAACAACGTGCTAGATCACTTTTGTAGGACCTGGCTGCCTAGCCATCACCCATCTCAGCCCTAGAAAAGAACGAAGGAGATTCACTGAACAAGAGAATCGACTAGGAGAGGATGGGTGGTGTGATGTGTATCCCGCCTCATCCATGAGGGACAGGAGTCGAGTTGCCTCCTGACCTCGGGCCAAGGCGAACAGATTTCAACAGATCACAGCTACTTTGACACATTTCCATGGCTGGCTAACTAAGTTGTAGGGCCCAGTACAAAATACAAATGTGAGGACCCTTGTTCATAAAAGGAGGGGGAAAATGGCATTTAAAGTACCAAATTGGCGTCAGGGCTGAGGGGAAAAGCCAAGAGAGCGGGGCGAGAAGGAGGGGTTGTGGAGGTTAGGGCCCAACCAGCGAGTCCCGCCGCCCTCCCTCCTGACGGGGAGCGGCGAGGGAAGGGGAGGAGCGAGCCGGGCCGGCCGCGCACTCCAGGAGCCTCCGCGTGGAGGGGGGAGCGCAGGAAAGGGGCAGCTCCGCCAC
>PVJS01041420.1:0-17979 GCA_004027185.1 Glis glis
CCCCTCCCTCCTTCCCGTTTTCAGCATAGTAGTTGACTTTGATATCTTTGTGTAAGTCCCTCCTGTGCACCAGTTTGTTTCCCTCTTCTTCCCTCCTGTCTCCCCCAGTTAGTTCGCCTTCTTCACTCATCTGAGGTTTTCTCTCTTTGTCTGGAGTCCCTCCTGTGTGGGGTCATGGCTCATCCTCCTGTGACCTCAGCACTGGGGTTCTCCGGGGCTAGCCCACCGTCCCAGCTCCCGGGCGAGTGGTTCTCTGGGGGCGGGGCCAAGGGTTCACCCGCCCTGCAGGTCTTTTTTTTTTTAATCAACTCTGTTTACACAAAGTTAAAGGACACGTGGACATTTTATAAGAAGAAATGTTACCCTGGGTCCCACCATTTTAAAAGGGCAACCGTCGTCATTTATCTACCTTCTTCTAGCCTTTATCCTAATACCGACTTTTTTTTTTAACATTTAGCTTTGACTTTTGATTTTTTTTTCTTGCCCTTCAGATTCCCCTTGGCTCTGACTTTGTGCCATTTTTATCGTCTGATTTTGCTTTCATTCTCTCCCGCCTGCTGCGTTGGCAGCTACTTCCCTTCCATTTAGAACAAAGTCCTCAACCCCACCCAGCCCAGAGTCCAGCTGGGATGCCCTGGGCCTCGCTCTGCTCATGCTTCCCCACTGACTTCTGGACCCTCTGCTTCCGATCTCCACCCCCAAAATGCCCGAAATGGCTGGGCCAGGGCAGCCACAGGGCCCCTTGCTGTCTGCCCCTAATTTGTGGGCTAGAGTGACTGCAGGTGAGTGGTTCCAGGTGCACCTGAGGCCTGTGGAGGTCAGAGATAAATGGGCCACATTCCTGACCCTGAGACACTCCTGGTCTGTTTGGGCTGGAGAGAGAGACACCCATGGAGTCGGGTGTGGAAGCACACACCTGTAATCCCAGTACTTGGGAGGCTGAGACAGGAGGATCTCAAGTTTGAGGCCAGCCTCAGCAACTTAGCGAGACCCTGTTACAAAATAATAAATAAGATCGGGCTGGGGGTGTAGCTCAGAGGTAGAACATCCCTGGGTTCCATCCCCAGTACCACACACCCCCACAAGACAGAGATGGTTCGAGGGCCATGCTGTGGATTTGCTACTGGGACAGGTGTGGGAGCTGAAGAGGTAACCTTGGAAGCGCCATAACTGGGCTATAAAAGCTAGGGTGTCAGTCAGGCTTGGTGGCACATACCTGAAACCCCAGTACTCGAGAGGCTGAGACAAGAGGATCACAGGTTCCAGGCCAGCCTCAGCAACCTAGGGAGACCCTAAGCAATTTAACAAGACCCAGTTTCAAAATAAAAATAAAATAGGGCTGGGGAGCTGGGCATGGTCGCACACACCTGTAATCCCAGTACTTGGGAGACTGAAACAGGAGGATCCCATGTTCGAGGACAGCCTCAGCAAGTAGTGAGACTCATCAACCTAGAGAGACTCTGTTTCAAAACAAAAATAAAATAGGGCTGGGGGTTTAGCACAGAGGTTGAACGCCCCTGGGTTCAATCCCTGGTACCAGTGCGTGTGTGTGTGTGTGAGGGGTCAGAAGGTCAGAAGGTGGGGAACCATGGTCAAGGAAAGGAAGGATGGGTATCTTAAATAAGGATCTTGGTATCTGCAGTATGTAGAGGCAGAGTCGAGGTGGGCATAAACAGAAGATTCTGGAAAGCCCTGCAGGAAGACCCTGAACTGGGGACGGATTGTAAGATGGACTGGGGCAGGCTGGAAGAAGGGAGGTCAGGCTGCGGGGAAGGGGGGCAGGGCAGGAAGATGGCCTGAGAGAAGGGGAAGGTGCAGGAGGTCTCAGAGCTAGGCTGGGGAGGGAAAGAAGGAGGTGCAGAGGCAAAGGCCTCTTCTTTTTTTCTTTTTTTTTTTTCTTTTTCTTTTTTGCAGTACCAGGGATTGAACACAGGGGCGTTTTACCTCCGAGCTACACCCCCGGCCCCTATTTTTTATACTTTATTTGGAAACCGGTCTCACGAAGTTGTGGAGGGCCTCACTAAGTAGCTGAGGCTGGCCGCGAACCTGGATCCTCCGGTCTCTGCCTCCCAAGTACTGGGATTACAAGCGTGCGCCACCACGCCCGGCCAAAGGCCTACTCTACCCGGGTGAGGTCTGGTACTGAAGGGACAGAGAGGGGTGGCCTGGGCTCTGGAAGCCCCAGCACCTCACCAGTAGGTGTCTCCACAAGGGGGCGCTCTTAGTCTGTCTTTGCTTTTATAGTTCTCTCTAGGTTACAGGCAAAGATATGAATTTTTACCAGGGTCCCAAAACCAATAGCATTGGAACTGATGTTTCACACTTTACAGGGTGTATTCAGTGTACTTTTACAGTTTTCAACACATTTCCCAAAGTTAACATTTTTTTCCTTAGGAATCTGAAGCACTATGTGGGATTTGGGGAGATGCGGGGAGGACTGTTACACATGCACCCAGGCACAGGTGTGCACGCATGCCACTACCAGGCTCAAGGGTAGCCAGGGAGGGCAGGGGGCGTTGGGGAAAAGGGAGATGGTGGCTTGGGATGAGTTTTCTTTGGGGTAGCCTCCTGGAGATGTGCTGTGGGCAAAGCCAAGAGGCAGGGACTGGGGAGGTGCATGCAGAAGTCTCAGTGTGCTAAGTCATTCCTGCAACCTTGAGGGGTTTCCTGTCTATGCCTCTGCTTGATGTGCATCCTGCAAGATGCCTGCCTGCCCCTACCTGACACACACACAGGCACCTCCCTCCCAGACAGGCTGGCCACGTCCTCCCCCAAACCCTGCTTCATTATCTCACCTCTGTTAAATCCCAGCAGTCTAGCTGGGCGTGGTGGTGCATGCTTATAATCCCACTACTTGGGAGGCTGAGACAGGAGGATCGCAGGTTCGAGGCCAGCCTCAGCAAGTAGTGAGACTCTCATCAACCTAGCGAGACCCTGTTTCAAAATAAAAATAAAAATAGGGCTGGGGTGTAGCTCAGAGGTAAAGTGCCTCTGGGTTCAATCTCCAGTACCACACACACACACACACACACACACACACACACACACAAATAAATAAATAAATAAATAAATCCTAGCAGTCCTATTGGATGTCTTCCACTACACAACTGGAAGACAAGATAGAGTGTAATTCCCTTGTCATAGCCAGGCATGGGGGTACGCACCTGTAATTCCAGTAATTGGGAGGCTGAGACAGGAGGATTGCAGGTTTGAGGCTAACCTCAGCAACTTAACAAGACCCTCAGCAATTTAGATCCTGTTTCAAAGTTTAAAAAACAACCAGGTGTGGTGGCTCATGCCTGTAATCCCAATACGTGAGAGGCTGAAATTGGAGGATTGAAGGTTTAAAGCCAATCTCAGCAATTTAGCAAGACCCTGTTTCAAAATAAAAATTAAGCCGGGCGTGGTGGCACACGCTTGTAATGCCAGTACTTGGGAGGCTGAGACAGGAGGATCTGAGTTCGTGGCCAGCCTCAGCTACTTAGTGAGGCCCTCTGCAACTTAGTGAGACCCTGTTTCTAAATAAAGAATAAAAAATAGGGCTGGGGTGTAGCTTGGAGGTAGAATGCCCCTGGGTTCAACTCCTAGTTCCGCAAAAAATAAAAATAAATAAATAAATAAATAAGGCTGGGGGTGTATCTCAGAGAGTGCCCCTGGGTTCAATCCTCAGTACCACGAAAAAATTAAAAAATAAGAGCCAGGGGTGGTGGCACACGCTTGTAATTCCAAAACTTTGGAGGCTGAGACAGGAGGATTGCAGGTTCACAGTCAGCCTTGGCAACTTAGTGAGGCCCTCCACAACTTAGTGAGACCCTGTTTCAAAACAAAGAATAAGCCAGGTGTGGTGGTGCACACTTGTAATCCCAGTACTTAGGAGGCTGAGACAAGAGGATCCAGGTTCACGGCCAGCCTCAGCTACTTAGTAAGGCCCTCTGCAACTTAGTGAGATCCTGTTTCAAAATAAAGACTAAAAAAGGGCTGGGAGTTTAGCTCAGAGATAGAATGCCCCTGGGTTCAATCCCAGTACCACAAAATAAATAAATACATAAAATAAAAAATAAAAAGCGCTGGGGGTGTAGCTTGGAGGTAGAATGCCCCTGAGTTCAATCCCCAGTACCAAATAATAGTAACAATAATTCCCTTGTCATCACCACTCCTAGCACTGAGCCTGGGACAGAGGGATGTTCAATGAACGCAGTTGGTCAGTGGAATGTTTTTGTCTCCAGAAAGCCCCTGTTTGGGGGTGGGCCCGGAGCCCTGGAGTAGATGGAGACATCCCCCTCCATCGGTCTACAGGTGCTTCTCCTACGTGGACAGCTATAACGGGGACATCCGCTTCGACAACATCTACATCAGCACCTACTTCTGCCAGATCGATGAGCGCAGGAAGCAACAGGTGCGGGGCAGGGGGTGCGGGACAGAGCCCTGCCCCAGGACGCCTCCCTGCGCCCGGCCCCACGTGCACAGTGTTTTCCAGGGTAGACGCGCCCTGCTGCCACTCCGCAAGGCGGAGGAGAAGGCCGTCATCTTCCCCTGCAAGCCCACCATCCAGGCTGCGGAAATGAAGAATGTGGTGAGACCGCGTGGACGCGGGCCTCGGGGTGCAGCCTCGCATGCCCGGAGGGTGGACCCCGCTCCGACCCTGGGCTGCTCCGCAGGTCCGGGAGCTCCTGGAGACGCTGCCCATCCTGCTACTGCTGCTGGTGCTGTGCGCGCTGGACTGGGCGCTCTACTCGGTCTTCGACACCATTCGCCATCACTCCTTCCTGCAGTATTCCTTCCGCAGTGAGCTGGGCCCCGCTGCGCCCCATAGAAGACAGTTCCCAGAGAGCTCGACCAGCGCAGCCCCCCAAACAAGTCCCCTCCATCTCCTTCCTGTGGCTCCACCCCCTTGTCCTCCCCAAGGTCAAACCTCAGCTGGTGCCTCAGTTATCCCTTTACAACAAGGAGGGCTTAAAATGCGGTCAAACCCAGCGGGGCAGGGTGGCGTAGGCCTGTCATCTCAGTACTTGGGAGGCCGAAACAGGAGGATCGAAAGTTAGAGGCCAGCCTCAGCAGCTTAGCAAGACTCTCAGCAACTTAGTGAGGCCCTATTTCAAAATAATAAAAAAAAAATAGCCGGGCGTGGTGGCTCACTCCAGTAATCCCAGTACTTGAGAGGCTGAGACAGGAGGATCACAGGTTCGAGGACAGCCTCAGCAAGTGGTGAGAGTCTCATCAACCTAACGAGACCCTGTTTCAAAATAAAAATAAAATAGGGCTGGGGGTGTAGCTTGGAGGTAGAATGCCCTGGGTTCAATCCCCAGTACCACAAAATAAATAAATTAATTAAAAATTAAAAAATAAAAAGGGCTAGGCACATAGCTCAGAGTGTAGAACCCCCCTGGGTTAAATCCCCAGTACCACACATCAAAAAAAAAAAAAAAAAAGATTGGGTGAAGTCCTAGAAAGGCCTGTACACACAGCTGAGAGGTATTTCTAGGCCTGGACTCCTCCCCCACCTCTAGCCCCACCCTGCCCACCCCCTGAACTCCATCCCTTCCCTCACTCCTTCCTCCCATCCCTTCCTCAGGCAGTCATAAACTGGAGGTAAAGGTGGAGGGAGACTCCCTGCTTGCTCGGCTTCTTCGGAAAACCATTGGGGCCCTGAACACCTCCTCCGACACACAGGTGGAATCCACTAACATGCGTGAGTCATGCTGAAAGTTTGGATCAGAGGAACTGAGGGTGGGGGGTCGGGGGGGGGCCAGGGCCTAAAGATTCCAAAGTAAAGAGTTGGGGAACTGGGCACGATGGAGCACACCTGTAATCCCAATATTTGGGAGGCTGGAACAGGAGGATTGCAGGTTTGAGGCCAGCCTCAGCAAGTCAATGAGAGCCTGTTTCAAAATTTAAAAAATAAAATAAAAAGAGCTGGGGGTAGAGTTGGGGTGTTGGGGGTAGAGAGATGGGGCTGGTGTGCTAGAGATGGGGAAATCACAGCTGTCCCGAGAAAGCTTAGGTCAGAGGATTCTGGGAGCTGGGGCCTTAGGGACAGAGAGTCCTGCCCTCTAGGGCAGTGCTGTCCAACAAAACTTTCTGCCATGCTGAAACTTTTCAAGATGCATATCACATTAAGCAGACAGCCCCATTGGCCTGATGGCTATGGTGTTGGCAGCCCAGCTGTGCAGGGTGAGGGACAGGCGGAGGCAGAGCAGGGTGATTCAGGACTGCCCTGTACCTCCCATGGGGTCAAGGAGTCCAACCCAGGCTGCCCTGTCCCTCACTGGCCCCGACCAGACCACTGACAGCCTGCCTCCCCACCTCCCCAGCCTGCCTGCCCCAGCCCATGAGCATGGACGCCAGGGCCTACTGGAGGACCATGCTACCCATCGGCCTGCTGGTGTGTCTCTGCCTCACCCAGGCATTCGGCTACCGGCTCCGGAGGGTCATCGCTGCCTTCTACTTCCCCAAGGTGTGGCCCTCCCTCCACTTCAGCTCCTTACCACCCCTTCTCAGTGCTGTTGCTCTCACTGAACCCCCTCTGCACCCTAGCGAGAGAAGAAGCGGGTCCTGTTCCTCTACAACGAGCTGCTGAGGAAAAGAGCCGCGTTCACCCAGCTGAGAAGGGCTGCCATTGTGAGGCGGGCCCGGCAGCAGAGGGCTCCGGTGAGCACAGGCCTGGTGCCCTGGGGAAGGGGCACCACCCCTCAGGCCACCCAGCACCCACCAGGGAGGGGCCCCAGGCCTTTGGATGCTGAGGGAGTCTTACAGGATATATGCTAAGGGCCCCAGACATCAGGTCTCTGTACCCCAGGATCTAGCCCAGCTGAGACTTTCACTGGACCATGGGGAAGTAGGCAGAAAAGGGGGATCGGATTTGAGTCCAGTAAAAGGAAAGCAAGAAGGGTGTTTATCAGAAAGAAGGGGCCCCAGCCGGGCATTGTGGCGCACGCTTGTAATCCCAGTACTTGGGAGGCTGAGACCAGAGGATCCGGGTTCGCGGCCAGCCTCAGCTACTCAGTGAGGCCCTCCACAACTTCGTGAGACCTGGTTTCAAAATAAAGTACAAAAAATAGGGCCGGGGGTGTAGCTCAGAGGTAGAACGCCCCTGGGTTCAATCCCTGGTACCGCAAAAAAATAAAAAATAAAAAAAGAAAGACGGGGCCCCAGCTGGGCATGGTGGTGCACGTTTGTAATCCCAGTACTTGGGAGGCTGAGACAGGAGGATCGCAGGTTCGCGGCCATCCTCGGCCACTTAGTGAGGCCCTCCACAACTTAGTGAGACCCAGTTTCAAAATAAAAAATAAAATAGGGCTGGGGGTGTAGCTCGGAGGTAGAATGGCTCTGGGTTCAATCCTCAGTACCACACACACAAAAAAAGAGGGGGCCCAGCCGGGTGTGGTGGCATATGCCTGTAATCTCAGTACTTGGGGGGCTGAAATGGGAGAATTGCAGGTTCGAGGCCAGCCTCAGCAATGCAGTGAGACCTTCAGCAACTCAGTGAGATCCTGTCTCTAAATAAAAGATAAAATAGGGCCAGGGGTGTAGCTCAGAGGTAGAATGCCCCTGGGTTCAATCCCCAGTACCACACACACGAATGAAGGAAGAAGGAAGGAAGGAAGGAAGGAGGGAGGGAGGGAGGGAGGGAGGAAGGAAGGAAGGAAGGAAGGAAGGGAGGAAGAAAGAAAGAAAGAAAGAAAGAAAGAAAGAAAGAAAGAAAGAAAGAAAGAAAGAAAGGCAAGGCAGAGCAGCTGCAGGTCTGCAGACCAGCTCTGTGCAGCCGAGGGGAAGGAAGCAGGTGGGCTTCAGGCGGGAAGGCCTCATGCAGGCACGCGTGCTGTATGGTGACTGCGTGGAGTCAGCAGAACCAGGTTCCAGCCAACAGGCCCTCGTTAAGCTATGTGACCTTGACCAAGGGCTTCTCTGGCCTCAATTTCTCCCTCTGAAGAATGGGGAGGCCCTCTCACCAGAGATCAGTGGTGGACAGGTGCCTCCGGGCGCCTGGATCCTGGCGCTTCCCCTCGTTAGCTGGGCAGTCATGTGATCTTGAGTATCTTACTCATCAGCCGGGCCTTGGTTTTTCCCTTTGTAACGCACGCTTGTAATCCCAGTACTTTGGGAGGCAGAGACCGGAGGATCCGGGTTCGCGGCCAGCCTCAGCTCTCTCTCTCTCTCTCTCTCTCTCTCTCTCTACCTAGTGAGGCCCTCCGCAAGTTCGTGAGACCCGGTTTCAAATTAAAGTATAAAAAAATAGGGCCGGGGGTGTAGCGCGGAGGTAGAACGCCCCTGCGTTCAATCCCCGGTACCGCAAAAAAAAAAAAAAAATGGGGTCAAGGATTAAAGGAGTTGTAAGGATTAAAGGAGTTTTACTCTCCTGGTGCTGGTAGGAGGGTAAAGTTTTCTATGTGTGTTCGTTGTCACTATGTGCCTGGGCAAGGGATCACCTCGCCAAGCATCAGGTTTTTCACCTGAAAAAGAGATGATGAAGCCAGGCGTGGTGGCCCACGCATGTAATCCTGGCACTTGGGAGGCTGAGACAGGAGGATTGTAGGTTCAAGGCCTGCCTCAGGAACTTGGTGAGACTCTATTTCAAAATAAAATAAAAGCTGGATGTGGTGGTGCATGCCTGTAATCCCAGTACTTGGGAGGCTGAGACAGGAGGATCGCAGTTCAATCCCCAGTACCAGAAAAGAGAGAGAGAGAGAGAGATGATAATAACAATATCCGCCTTGTATGGTTTGTATATGTGTATGTGCACAGTGCTGGGGATGGAACGAACCCAGGGTCTCACACAAGGCACGAGCTCTACCACTGAGCTACATCCCCAGGCCATATGGTTGTGTTTTGAATTCTTTTTTTTTTTTTTTTTGCAGTACTGGGGATTGAACCCAGGGGCCTTCTAGCTCCGAGCTATACCCCCAGCCCGTTTTTTTATTCTTTATTTTGAAACAGGGTCTCACTAAGTTGCAGAGGGCCTCACTAAGTAGCTGAGGCTGGCGGCAAACCTGCGATCCTCCTGTCTCAGCCTCCCAAGTACTGTGATTACAAGCGAGCGCCACCACCTGTCTGGTAGGCCTAGCTTGAGTTAATTTAAAAAAAAAATTTTTTTTGTGGTACTGAGGATTGAACCCAGGGGCATTCTACCTCTGAGCTATACCCTCAGCCCTGTTTTATTTTATTTATTTTATTATTTTATTTTATTGTGGTACTGGGTACTGGGATTGAACCCAGGGACATTCTACCTCTGAGCTACACCCCTAGCCCAATATTATTTCTTATTTGGAAACAGGTTCTCACTAGGTTGATGAGAGTCTCACTTCTTGCTAAGGCTATCCTCGAACCTGTGATACTACTGTCTGAACCTCCCAAGTACTGGGGTCACAGGCATGTGCCACGATGCCCGGCTCTTATTTTTATTTTAAAACGGGGTCTCTCTTGAGCCAGGTGTGGTGGCGCCAGCTTGAAATCCCAATACTTGGGAAGTGGAGACCAGAGGATCTGGGTTCAAGGCCAGCCTCAGCTACTTAGTGAGGCCCTCCACAACTTCGTGAGACCCAGTTTCAAAATAAAGTATAAAAAATAGGGCCGGGGGTGTAGCCCGGAGGTAAAACGCCCCTGGGTTCAATGTGCAATCCTCCTGTCTCAGCCTCTCAAGTACTATGATTACAGGCATGCACCACCACGACTGGCTTGAATTGTTAATTTGCCTATCTTCTCTTAGTCCAGGGCCCAACATTAGAAACAGAACAATCAGTGGCAGTCATTCTTATTTAACCAGCCCTAACAAAGTTCATAAAAGTGCAAAAAGTGAAACTGTGTTTAGCCAGGCATGATGGCACACACCTGTAATCCCAGTACTTGGGAGGCTGAGGCAGGAGGGTTGTAGGTTCGAGGCCGGCCTCAGCAAGTAGTGAGACTTTCAGCAATCTAGAGAGACCCTGTTTCAAAATAAAAATAAAATAGGGCTGGAGGTGTAGCTCAGAGGAAGAATGTCCCTGGGTTCAATCCCTAGTCTCTCTCTCTCTCTCTCTCACACACACACACACACACACACACACACACACACACAAAGTGAGACTGTGTTTAACTTTTTCCTCCAGCTGGGTGAGGGGGCGCAAGCCTGTAATCCCAGCTACTCAGGAGGCTAAGGCAGAAGGGTGGCAAGTTTGAGATCAGCCTGGGCAAACTAGTGAGACCCTCTCTCAAAACAAAAAGGAAGCGACGGGCATGGTGGCGCACGCTTGTAATCCCAGTACTTGGGAAGAGGAGACCGGAGGATCTGGGTTCACCGCCAGCCTCAGCTACTTAGTGAGGCCCTCCGCAACTTCGTGAGACCCGGTTTCAAAATAAAGTATAAAAAATAGGGCCGGGCCGGGCATGGTGGTGTACGCTTGTAATCCCAGTACATGGGAGGCGGAGATCGGAGGATCCGGGTTCGCAGCCAGCCTCAGCACGCTCTCTCTCTCTCTCTCTCTGTCTCTCTCTCTCTCTCTCTCTCTCTACCTAGTGAGGCCCTCTGCAACTTTGTGAGACTTTGTTTCAAAATAAAGTATAAAAATAGGGACGGGGGTATAGCGCGGAGGTAGAATGCCCCTGGGTTCAATCCCTGGTACTGCAAAAAAAAAAAAATAGGGCTGGAGGTATAGCTCAGTGGTAGAATGTCCCTGGGTTCGATTACCAGTGCCACCAAAATAATAATAATAATAATAATAACAATAATAATAATAATAAAAAGGACTTGGATGTAGTTCAGTGGTAGAGTGCTTGCCTAGCATGTGCAAGGTCCTGGGTTCAATTCCCAGTACTGAAAAAAAAAAAAAGGTGGTGGAAGACAGATTATAGAAGGCTCTGAAGGCAAGCCATGAGTTCTGCTTTTGTCTGGCAGAGAGAAAGAGAGGGGGGTTTCTTGGGCAGAGTGATCAGATAAGGGGCCTGTGGAGAATGGATATGTGGGGGGGGGAGCCTAATGATAACAAAGGTTGTGATTTGGGATCAGGGCAACTGGATCACCCAGGCTTGATTTAATATCTGTGTTCCTTTAGGAGAGTCACCAAATGTTTCTTTTTCGTCTTTTTTTTTGGTGTGTGTGTTACACCCCAGCCCTATTTTTTTGTTTGTTTGTTTGTTTTGAAAGAGGGTCTCACTAGGTTGCTGAGAGTCTTGCGAAATTGCTGAGGCTGGGCTCAAACCTGCCATTCTCCTATCTCAGGGATTATAGGCGTGCACCACCACCATGCCCGGCTCACCTCTTGTTCTGAGATTCACCATTCTCATCTGTAAAGTGGGGATAGATAACAATGGTGGCGCTCTATCTGCCCTACCCACGTCTCAACCTCACCCAGAGAACTGAAGAAGACGATTTACAATTGCGAATGATGGCTGTTGCTGATCTATCCCCCAGCAAGAGAGCCTGGCAGCTCCCCCAGCTCCACTGTGGAATGGGGACCCACTTTCATAGCACCCCTGCCCTCCACAGGTCTTCTTTGCACAACCCACCCTCCTCCAGCGTGTGGGCATCGTCAGGCCTTGGGACTTGAGACAGTAAGGGCTGTCCAGTGCCCCCTGAAAACCCTTTCTTTCCCCTCTCGCTCCCCAACTGGCACTCACCCCACCCCCACTTCCCCACAGCGCTACCACCTGGTGGACACTCTGCACCGCCGCTGTCCGCTCCTGCGCCCCTGGCTGCGCCGGCGCTGCGTGGTGTGCCAAGCACCCGAGACACCCGAGTCCTACGTGTGCCCGACGCCAGAATGCAAGGCCGTGTACTGCCGGTCGTGCTGGGACGACATGCGACAGCGGTGCCCCGTCTGCACTCCCCGCGAGGAGCTCTCCTCCTCTGCCTACAGCGACAGCAACGACGACACCACCTACGCGGACTGAAGGGTGTCCTGCTCGCTTTCCCGCCCACCTTCCCGTTTAATAAAACGTTTCGTGCGTTCCTCCTGCCCGCGCCTCGCGGGGTCGGGGACTTGGAGCACAGGGAGTTGAGAAAGCCGGCCCGCTGGATCTCACAGGGCCGGGCACCGACCCGCTGCGGGAAGGCAGCGATGCTCCTAGGAGCGGTGCGGACCGGGGCGGAGGGAGGGAAGGCGAGACGCCCAAGCCGGTTGGACCGGGCTTCCTGCACAGCTGCGGGAAAGCGGCGGCGCGGAGCACCGCGGGCGGAGCCGGGGCCGGGGGCGGGGCTCGGCTTCTTCAGGACCCGGCGCGGTGGGGCGTGGCCTGGCGGTGGGCGTGGCATGGAGGGGCGGGGCTCGGCCTCTTCAGGACCCGGCGCGGCGGGGCGGGGCTTGGAGGTGGGCGGGGCTTGGAGGGGCGGGTCTCGGTTTCTGCAGGACCCGGCGGGGCGGGGCTTGGCGGTGGGCGGGGCCTGGCGGTGGGCGGGGCCTGGCTCCCGGCCGGGTGGGAGGGGGCGAGGCGGGGCCTGGTGGCCGTGTGGCGCGGTGGGGTGCTGAGAGCCGACCCGGCCGCCGCCGCTCCGCGCGCCCACCCGCACCTGCTGCCCTCGCCGGGCCGGGGCGCCGCTGCCATGCGGCTGGCGTTGCTCTGGGCCCTGGGGCTCCTGGGCGCGGGCAGCCCTCTGCCCTCTCGGCCGCTTCCAAATATAGGTGAGTCTCCCCCAGCGATGGGTGAAGGGGTAGACTGGGAAGAGATGCAGGGAAGTCAGGACGCAGTGGGATACCCGGGCAGGCCGGAGAGCCCAGACCGAGCGCGGCCTGCCCGGGGCCCAGTGACTTGGGGATGGAGTGCAGAGGAGGAGGACGGATGCTGGCGTCCCCCGCCCGCTGGTTCTCGGCGTCGTCCCGGCAGACACTTCTCGGGCTCAGGTGCCAGGCACAGAGGGGTCTGCCCAGCGCCCCCTGGGACCGTGGGAAGAGGGTCGCTCCTCGTCAGGACTGACGTCTGCGCTCCTCTGGGGCCTAGCTGACAGTTCCACCCGGTGCCAGGATGCCGAATGGGCGCCGCTTGTCGGGTTTACTGAGGACGATTCTTTCCAGCCCCTCATCCCAGGCCTGGGCGCCCGGGCACCCGACACCCTGGTGCTGTTGCCACCAGAAGCCTGGCTGAGCGGGAGGGGCCGGGAGGAGCCTGGAGAAGGGAGCCTGGGCCAGGAAAGAGGCTGGGACACAACTCCTCCTAGGAACTTTCACTTCCCGCTGCTGTCTTGGGCTGGGGGCCGAGAGGGCAGGCGGGGGTGGAGTGTCCGGAGGAGAGAGGGCCATTGTGTGGGGGGGTGCTGGGGAGGAAGCGGAGGCTGTGGGGAGCGGGTGTGCCCGACTGGGCATGAGGGGTGTTTAGGGAGGTGAGGGTGTTTGTACTGCTCACCCAGAAATGGGCGTTCACCGGCATCTGCAATGAGGGAAGGGGAGGGCGAGCGGGCACCGGGCCATAAGGCTTCTCACAGGCCTAAGAGAGGGCGGGTGTTCCTGATGTGGGGGAGGAGGGGGCGAGTGGAGACAGGGGAGGGTCCCTGGGAGAACCTGGGACTGGCCAGAGGGGCCACCGGCTGGACAAGCCGGACTTCCTCTGAGGATTTGTGGATGGGTGGGTGGGTGGGTGGAAAGTGGTAAGTTGGGGAGAAGTCCCCTCCCTCCGGTGTTCTCCTTTAAGTCCCAGCATGCAATGCTGGAGCTCCTTGAGCACAGAGGGCCTTGATATATTGGGAATTGGTGGGTCCGAGGACACCAGTCACTCAGCCCTGACATGGATTTCCTCAGCACTTTCTTGGGTGTCCTGGGACCCTGCAGGTGGCACCGGGGAGCAGCAGGCCAGCCCAGAGAAGGGTGGGCCCTTGGAGCCCCAGGTCCTGCAGGACAAGGCTGGGATCAGCCTGGCAGAGGTGCTTCAGGTGAGCTTCTGCCCCCCCCAGTAAGTAACCCCACCCTGCACCCCAGCTCCATCAGGTGTCTCAAGGCCAAAGCTTGACTGAAGAGCCAGGTCCATTCCAGATCCCCCTTCCTCCCCCACCACGCCCCAGCACCTGGCTTCACTTACCTCCCTTTGGCCTCTCTGCACATCTGTCTGCCTCAGCCCCACCCAAGGCATCCCTCTCCATGGGGAATTTCTGAAGCCAGACTTGCTTCTCATGCTGTCAGTCTTCTCAGTGGGGGGACTGGGAAAGGGTCAAGGCTTCGTGCCCCCCCCCATTCTAAAGCTGAGTCAGAGGAAGGGCTGGGGCCCGTGCTGGGTCCTCCACGATGCTTCCTCTCTGGGCAGGAAGCAGAGAAGGGGCGGCTCAGATACCTTCCTTGACCTCCCCACACAGCCCCCAGAACAATGCCCCAGGCCAGGCAGAGCTTCCTGGTCCCTCCCTTGGGATCCCCCCACCAGTGACCTCATCATCGTTGCTCTCCTGAGGGCCTAAGGTTTTCTGGTTAGAAAAGGTAAGAGGTGTGGCCAGGGTTAGAGAGGTGACATGTCTTCTGGTGCCCACAGACCAGTCTGCCTGAAGCCCTGAGGATCAAACTGGAGCTGGATGGTGAGAGTCATATCCTGGAGCTGCTACAGAATAGGTAGGACGGTGGGAATAAAAATAATCACACTGGCCGGGCACAGTGGTGTATGCCTGTAATCCCGGTACTTGGGAGGCTGAGACAAGAGAATCACAGATTCAAGGCCAGCCTCAGCCATTTAGCAAGGCCCTCAGCAACTTAGTGAGATCCTGTTTCAAAATATAAAAATAAGCTGGGCCGGGCGTGGTGGCGCACGCTTGTAATCCCAGTACTTTGGGAGGCGGAGACCGGAGGATCCGGGTTCACGGATCTGTCTCTCTCTGTCTCTGTCTCTGTCTCTCTCTCTCTCCTTAGTGAGGCCCTCCGCAACCTCGTGAGACCCGGTTTCAAAATAAAGCATAAAAAATAGGGCCGGGGGTGTAGCGCGGAGGTAGAACGCCTCTGCGTTCAATCCCCGGTACCACAAAAAAAAAAAAAAATAAGCTGGGCATGGTGGCGCATGCCTGTAATCCCAGTACTTGGGAGGTTGAGACAGGAGAATCGCAGGTTCAAGGACAGCCTTAGCAAGTAGTGAGACTCTCATCAACCTAGTGGGACCCTGTTTCAAAATAAAAATAAAAGAGGGCTGGGGGTGTAGTTTGGAGGTAGAATGCTCCTGGGCTCAATCCCTAGTACTACAAAATAATCATAATAGTAATGATAAAAACCACACGGCTGACCACTTATATAGCATTTACTGTGTGTCAGGTACTAAGTGCCTACAGTCATGAAATCCTCCTAACAACCCTATAAGGTGGATACTATTATGTATTATTGTCCTCATTTTACATAGGAAAAAGCCCGGGCACAGAGAGGTTAAATAACGTGCCTAAAATCATACAGGCAAGTGTGTGTTGTAAATCAGATCAGAACCCCAATATCCTGGCATAGTCAGTGCACCCCTACACTCTGCTGCCTCTGGGGGAGTTGGGGGCATTGCCCGGCTGCCAGCTTGTCACCGCAGTGCTCCATGGAGCAGCTCAGACACTGCCCTCCTTTTTCTTCACTGCACAGGGATTTGGTCCCAGGCCGCCCAACCCTGGTGTGGTACCAGCCAGATGGCACTCGGGTGGTCAGTGAGGGACACACGCTGGTAGGTTTCTGGCCCGGGTGAAGGAGGGAGGGGTGACTGGAGAGCGGCAGCCCTGGACGAAGTGGAGAACCCCGCGCACCTTTCCCAGCAAGCTAGACACCTGGGTGCCAGTGTGGGTCCTTGTCCGAGTGACGCTGATGTCTCTTGCTGCAGGAGAGCTGCTGCTATCAGGGAGGAGTACGGGGCCACGCAGGCTCCTGGGTCTCCATCTGCACCTGCTCGGGGCTCAGGTACCGTGGGTGGAGTCCATGACAGTGGAGGGGGGACGCCAGGCATGGGGCTGAAATGTTTTCTAACTTCTGTCTCTTTCCTTAGGGGCTTGGTGGTCCTGTCCCCAGAGAGAAGTTATGCCCTGGAGCTGGGGCCTGGAGACCTGCAGGGTCCTCCCACTATCACCCGTATTCAAGACCTCCTCCTGCCAGGGTACACCTGTGCCCTGGGCCAGCGTGCCCCCATGCCCACTCACACTCCACCAGAGTTCCCCCTAGGACCACGCCACCTTCGCCGGGTAAGAGGAATGGCAAGCCAGACTCAGTGGTACACGCCTGTAATCTCAGTACGTGGGAGGCTGAGACAGGAGGATCACAGGTTTGAGGCCAGCCTCAGCAATTTAGCAAGACCCTTATCAACTTAGCAAGACCCTGTTTCAAAATGAAAAAAAGGGATGTCCCTCGGCTCAATTCCTAGTAACACAAGAGAGAGAGAGAGAAAGAGAGAGAGAGAAAGAAAATACAGTTACCAACCAGAAAGCAATAAAAACCCCATTCCCATCAGTTGTGGTGGCGCACACCTGTAATCCCAGTACTTGGGAGGCTGAGACAGGAGGATCACAGGTTCAAGGACAGCTTCAGCAATTTAGCAAGGCTCTCAGCAACTTAACAAGACCATGTTTCCATATAAAAAATAAATTAAGAGCCGGGTGTGGTGGCACGGCTGAGACAAGAGGATCGCAGGTTTGAGGACAGCCTCGGCAAGTAGTGAGAGTCTCATCAATCTAGCGAGACCCTTTTTCCAAATAAAAATAAATTTTTTTTTTGCGGTACCGGGGATTGAACCCAGGGGTGTTCTACCTCCGCGCTACACCCCTGGCCCTATTTTTTTATACTTTATTTTGAAACCGGGTCTCACGAAGTTGCGGAGGGCCTCACTAGGTGGAGAGAGGGAGAGACAGGGAGAGAGAGAGAGAGAGAGAGAGCTGAGGCTGGCCGCGAACCTGGATCCTCCGGTCTCCACCTCACAAAAGTGCGCCACCACACCTGGCCAAATAAAAATAATTTTTAAAATGGGGCTGGGGGTGTAGCTTGGAGGTAGAATGTCCCTGGGCTCAATCCCCAGTACCACAATAAATAAATAAATAAATAAATAAATAAATAAATAAATAAATAAATAAGCTGGGCATGGTAGTACATGCTTGTAATCCCAGTACCTGGGAGGCTGAGATAGGAGGATCCCAAGTTCGAAGACAGCGTCAGCAAATAGTGAGACTCTCATCAACCTAGTGAGATCCTGTTTCCATATAAAAAATAAAATCGGGCTGTGGGTATAGCCTGGAGGTAGAAGGCCCCTGGGTTCTACCCCAAGTACCACAAATACATAAACAAACAAACAAACAAACAAATAAGCAAGCAAGCCAGGTGTGGTGGCACACACTTGTAATCCCAGTACTTCGGAGGCTGAGACAGGAGGATCACAGGTTCGTGGCCAGCCTCAACTAATTAGTGAGGCCCTTTGCAACTTAGTGAGACCCTGTTTCAAAATAAAGAATAAAAAAATAGGACTAGGGATGTAGCTTGGAGGTAGAATGCCCCTGGGTTTATAAATAGGTTTATAAATAGGACTGGGATTACTGGCATGTGCCACCATGCCGGCTTTGTGGGGGGGGGGTAATGGAGGTTGAACCCAGAGGCATTCTACCTTCAAGCTACACCCCAACCCTATTTTATTTATTATTTTGAAGCAGGGTCTCGCTAAGTTGCCAAGCCTGACCTCAAACCTGTGATCTTCCTGTCTCAGCCTCCCAAGTACTGGGATTACAAGCATGTATCACCACACCCAGCTTATTTTTTCTTTTGAGACAGGGTCTCATTAAGTTGCCCAGGCTGGCCTCAAACTCTCCTGCCTCAGCCTCCCAAGTCACTGGAATTACAGGCATGTGCCATTATTATTTATTATTTATTATTTTTTAAGATTGGAAGCCAAGCCAGGCATAGCGGTGCATGCTTATAATCCCAGTACTTGGGAGGCTGAGACAGGAGGATCACAGGTTCGCTGACAGCCTCAGCAACTTAGACCTTGTTTCAAAATAAAAAGTATAGAGCCGGGCGTGGTGGCATACATTTGTAATCCCAGTACTTGGGAGGCTGAGACCAGAGGATCTGGGTTTGCGGCCAGCCTCAGCTACTTAGTGAGGCC
>PVJS01041421.1:0-17975 GCA_004027185.1 Glis glis
GAACCCAGATCCTCCTGTCTTAGCCTCCCAAGTACCGGGATTACAAGCGTGCACCACCACGCCCAGATTATTATTATTATTATTATTATTTCTCTGTGTGTGTGTGTGTGTGTGTGTGTGTGTGTGTGTGTGTGTGTTACTGGGGATTGAACCCAGGGGCATTGTACCTCTGAGCTATACCCCCAGCCCTATTTTACCCCCAGCCCTATTTTACTTTTTTCTAATTTTGTTTTTTGTTTGTTTGTTTGTTTGTTTGTTTGGGGGTTTTTTTGCGGTACCAGGGATTGAACCCAGGGGCGGTCTACCTCCGCGCTACACCCCCGGCCCTATTTTTTTATGCTTTATTTTGAAACCGGATCTCACAAAGTTGCGGAGGGCCTCACTAGGTAGAGAGAGAGAGAGAGAGAGAGAGAGAGAGGGAGGAGAGGAGAGAGAGAGAGTGCGCGCTGAGGCTGGCCGCGAACCCGGATCCTCCAGTCTCCGCCTCCCAAAGTACTGGGATTACAAGCGTGCACCACCATGCCCGGCCTACTTTTTTCTAATTTTGAAACAGGGCCTCACTAAGTTGCTGAGGCTGGCCTCAAACCTGTGATCCTCTTGTCTCAGCCTCTCAAAGACTGGGATTACAGTGCTGCACCACCACGCCCGGCTTTTCCTAGTACATCTGACTCCCAGCTGGTCAGATCTTCGGCTGTGGACTTAGTGGATAGGAAGCTGACTCTATCTGGATCAGTTTATAGATGGCTCCAGGCTATGGCTGCCATTTCCTGGCTGTCAACCTGGGGTGAGGTGCTCCTTCCCCGTGCCACAGTTTCCCCATCTGTACAATGCGATGGTGACCTGGTCCCACCAGTGGGCAAACAGTAAGCATTTGAGTTCTACCCCACTCAGAACATGAATCAATCTGGGTGTGGTGACGCATACTTGTCATCCCAAGAATTGGGAGGCTAAGACAGGAGGATCACAGGTTCGAGGCCAGCCTCAGCAAGTAGTAAGACTCTCATCAACCCAATGAGACCCTGTTTCAAAATATAAATAAGAGCCAAGTATGGTGGCACACAAGCCTATAATCCCAGTACTTGGGAGACTGAGACAGGAAGCTCACAGGTTCAAGGACAGCCTCGGCAAGTAGTGAGACTCACATCAACCTAGGGAGACCCTGTTCCCAAATAAGAAATAAAATCGGGCTGGGGGTATAGCTCAAAAATAGAATGCCTCTGAGTTCAACCCCAAGTAACACACACAAAAAAATTTTTTTTAAATAAATAAATAAATAAATAGGGCTGGGGCTGTAGCTCGGAGGTAGAATGCCTCTGGGTTCAACTCCCAGTACCAATAACAACAACAACAACAATAATAATAATAATGATAATAATAATAATAAACCAAGGCTGAAGGTCAAGGTCTAGTTCCTAAATAATGTCCCTCTGACCTGGATGTGGTGGCATATAAACACCTGTAATCCCAATACCTGGGAGGCTGAAACAGAAGGATCACAAGTTCCAGGCCAGCCTCAGCAATTTAGCAAGCCCCTCAGCAACCCAGCGAGACCCCCATTTCAAAATAAATTAAAAGGGCTGGGGGTGTGGCTTCGAGGTAGAACTCCCCTGGGTCCAATCCCCAGTACCAAATAATAATAACAATAATGTCCTTCTGCATGAGCCCCACCCCCAGGGTCCCACATACCTTCCCTTCCCCTGCAGGGCGAGCAGCCGGCCCAGAGGAGGGCCAGGAGGAGCCTCGGGGTCATGGCCGTGGTGGCTCTGTGTGCAGGGACTGCATGGGGACCGCTGAGGCTCGCAGGGGAGGCAGGGACTGGGGAAGTCCAGCCTGTGTCCACCCCACCCAGGCCGGCTGCATGGCGGGGGGGTTGCGGGCTGGGGGAGAGAGAGGAGCACAAGCAGGAGGAGTCCCCAGTCCCCGGGCACAGGCTGAGGGTGGGGGCTGGGTCTAGAGGCCCAAAAAGAAGAAGTGGCCCCCGTGGCCTTTCCCAGCACGGGGCCATGTGTGGGGCCGCGTCTCGGAAACGGGAAACGGGAGGGGATGAGGAACCCGAGAAAGAGGACTGGGGTGAGAAAGATGCAGAGAAAGACAAAAAGAGGAGGGGGGGAATGACAAAGAGAGAAAGAGAGAGACAGGAGTGGAGGGGAACAGGCCAAGGAGAGAAATGAGATGGAGAGAGAGGAAGACAGGACACAGGATGGAGACAGAGTGACAGACAGACAGAGGGGAGAGAAAGAGAGAGACAGGGACCAGAAGAAGAGGGTGGAGAGAGGCAGGTAATAGAGGAGAGAAGCTGGGCGCAGTGGCCATGCCTATAATCCCAGTATTTGGGAGGCTAAGACCTGAGGAATGGCAGGTTCAAGGCCAGCCTCAGCAACTTAGTTTCAAAATAAAACACGAAATAGGGCTGGGGGTGTAACTCAGAGAGGTAGAATGCCCCTGGGTTCAATCCCTGGTACCACACATACATACATACATACATACATACATACATACATAGGGCTGGGGGTGTAGCTCAGAGGTAGAATGCCCCTGGGTGCAATCCCCAGTACCAAAAAAAATAAAAATAAAAAAATAAAAAGCCAGGCGTGGTGGCGCACACCTGTAAATCCCAGCACTTGGGAGCCTGAGACAGGAGGATCCGGGTTCTCGGCCAGCCTCAGCAACTTAGTGAGGCTCTTAGCAACTTAGTGGGACCCGGTTTCAAAATAAAAAATAAAATCGGGCTGGGGGCATAGCCTGGAGGTAGAAGGCCCCTGGGTTCAATCACCAGTAAAAAAAAAAGGGGGGGGGGTTGGGGGTGTAGCTCGGAGGCAGAATGCCACCAGGTTCAATGCACACACACACACACACACACACACACACACACACAGGAGAGAAAGACAGGGCAGAGACAGAGACAGAGAAAACCCAAGACCAAGACAGGCCCTAGAGCGGCAGGCAGCCATGTGCGCTGGGGCAGAGCCAGGCTGAATGGCACCCAGCCCCACTTGGGGTTCTGGGCCACAGAGATACAGGAGCCCAGGCCCTGGGGAAGTACCCCCCCCATATTTTCATGCTGTGGGGACACCCAAGGACAGCTGAGCCCCTCTGTGTGCAATGCCTGCCCTAGACCCACGGAAACCCCAGGGACAGTTTGGCCCCCTCTGGGGATTCCTGGCCACATCCCGCCCCCTCCCTCCCTGAGCTGGAAAATGCCAAGCGCCCCTTGGGGATTTCGGGGGACTTGCCAAAGGGGCAGAAAGAGGCCAGGGGCAGCCCCTCAACCTCCCATCTCCTGTTGCTGCCACCAGGATGAGGTTTAAGTTAGGAAAGTGAGATTAATTAAGAAATGTGGGGAAGCCAGGTGTGGTGCGCGGGCCTATAATTCCTATAATTGGGAGGCTGAGACAGGGGGATCGCAGGTTCACGGCCAGCCTCAGCAACTTAGTGATGCTGTCAACAACTTAGTGATACCCCGTTTCAAAATAAAAGATTAAAATAGGGCTGGGGGTGTAGCTTAGAGGTAGAATGCCTCTGGATTCAATCCCCAGTACCAAAAGAAAAAAGAAAATATAAATGTGGGGAAGCCGGGTGTGGTGGTGCATGCCTGTAATTCCAATACTTAGGAGGCTGCAACAGGAGGATGGCAAGTTTGTAGCCAACCTCAGCAACTTAGTGAGGCCCTGTTTCAAAATAAAGGGCGTGGTGGCACATGCTTGTAATCCCAGTACTTGGGAGGCCGAGATAGGAGGATTGCAGGTTCGTGGCCAGCCTCAGCTACTTAGTGAGGCCCTCTGCAACTTAGTGAGACCCTGTTTCAAAATAAAGAATAAAAAATAGGACTGGGGGTGTAGCTCAGAGGTAGAATGCACCTGAGTTCAATCCCCAGTACCGCAAAAAGAAGAAAAACAAAGACGCCTCAGGGATGCCAGGTGGTGAGTGGAGACGGGGCAGAGTCTGAGGAGGGGCACCTGGGTCATGGGGGGCGGCAGAAAGCAGGAGACTGAACAGGGATTGTTGAGATAGGGGCTCCCAGAGAGGGGGAAGTCAGGGTGATCTTGTTTCTTTTTCCTTTTTCTTTTTTCTTCTTCTTTTTTGGTTCTAGGGATTGAACCCCAGGAGCACTCTACCTCCAAGCTATACCCCCAGCCCTATTTTTTATTTTTATTTTGAAACAGGGCTGGCTAGGTTGATGAGAGTCTCACTACTTGCTGAAGCTGTTCTCCAACCTGTGATCCTCCTGTCTCAGCCTCTCAAGTACTGGGATTACAACAGTGTGTCACCATGCCTGGCTTGAATAGCAAATTTTAAATGGTAACATTAAGACAGGCTTAGTGGCACATGCCTGTAATACCAATACTTGGGAGGTTAAGACAGGAGGATCGCAGGTTCGAGGACAGCCTCAGCAAAGAGTGAGACTTACCAACCTAACGAGATGCTGTTTCAAAAGAAAAAATAAAAATTGGCTGGGGGTGTAGCTCAGAGGTAGAATACCCCTGGGTTCAATCCCCAGTACTACCACCAAAAAAAAGTAACATTGGTGGTTGCAAAAATTGAACAGTAGGCGGCACCTGCTTACCTTGATATTGGAAATGCCAATACAGTTTTTAGGTGTTTTTTTAGAGGGGGGGTACCGGGGATGGAACCCAGGGGCATTCTACCTCCGAGCTAAACCCCCAGCCCTATTTTATTTTAAAACAGGGTCTTGCTAGGTTACTGAGAGTCTCACTATTTTGCTGAGGCTGGCCTCAAACCTGCGATTTTCCGGTCTCAGCCTCCCAAGTACTGGGATTCTAGGTGTGCCCCACCATACCAGGCTCCATCCATAACAACCTAATTTTTTAACAACTTAGAAAGGGAAGGGATGATCACTTAGGCAAAGATGGTCTCCAACTGATGAAAGGAAGAGCCCGGCCGGTACATCTAGTCAGTCATCTTCAGCTCTACCAGGATGAACCTCGGCCTGGGCGAGTGTCCTACTCAGGCAGCTGAGGTGTGCGGGACACAGGCGACGGGCAGGGACAGTGAGTCTGAGGTCTCGCCAGCTCCAAGTCCCAATTCTTGGATGCCATCCAGGCAGACAGGAAGAGATGAACGGGGCTGGGGGTGAGTGAAGTCTATTCGCTAATGAGAGAGGTGTCCCTTGACCAGAAGAGGACCTGGGCTCAGCCGCCCTGGACAGGGGAGGACGTCCCCACCTGAGTCACAACCCCCAGCCCCAACCCTTTGCCCTCGCACCCCACCCCACTGACCTCGGGTGGGAGGGGGCTCTGCAGGGCACGGGCCATCCCCATCCCACCCCATCCAGTCCCACACCTGCCCCAGAGGCCTCTCGGCTCACCTGCCCCTGCCGCTCCATTACCATGATGGCCAAGCTGCAGGGAGCCCAGATCCGCCACGCCCCGCCGGGACCCTCCCCTTCAGGCCTGGACCACCTCTCTCTGGGCCCAGATGTTAACCTGAAATACTTGTCAAAGTTTTTTGGTTGTTTTTGTTTTGTTTTGTGTGTGTATGTGGTACTAAGGATTGAACTCAGGGGCATTCTACCTCCAAGCTACACCCCCAGCCCTATTTTTTATACTTTTTATTTTGAAACAAGGTGTCACTAAATTGCAGAAGGCCTTACTACATTGCTGAAGCTGGCCTTGAACCTGCGATCCTCCTGTCTCAGCCTCCCAAGTACCGCGATTACAGGCGTGCGCCACTACGCCTGGGGGTAGAAGATTTTTGTGTGTGTGTGGTACTAGGGATTGAACCCAGGGGCATTCTACCTCCAAGGAACACCCCCAGCCCTATTTTTTTTGTTTGTTTATTTTGAAGCAGAGTCTCACTAAGTTGCGGAGGGCCTCACTAAGTAGCTGAGGCTGGCCGCGAACCCCGATCTTCCTATCTCAGTCTCCCAAGTACTGGGATTACAAGCATGCGCCACCACGCCCGGTTGTTTTGATTTTGATGCTTAGATTTTTTGCTTTACTCTTGTTTTAAATTTCCAATAAACAAATTATAGTTTACAGTGATTATAAAAGATGAGTTGTTCTCAGGCGGGCGTACACCAGTACACCCCCTGCGAAAAAATCATTCCGTGTAGAGAGGGAGAGCAGGAGAGGCAGCGCTGAGTGTTGACGTGTGCAAATGACTGGACGGCCACTGGGGGCTTTGAAGATGGAGGCGGCCAGGAACCAGAGGACACTGGACAGTGACTCCTGTCTCTGAAGGCAGATGAATTCCCCTCGAGCGCCGCCAGGGGGAGCCATTCCTGCGACGCCTTGATCACCTGCACAAGCTGTAGCTGACTTCATTCCCTCGCCCCCCCCCCAGTACTGGGGATGGAACCCAGGGGCATTCTACTTTGGAGCTACGCCCCGGCCCTATTTTAGTCTTTATTTTGAGATAGGGTCTAAGTTGCGGAGGGCCTCGCTAACTTGCCGAGGCTGGCCTCCAACCTGCCATCCTCCTGTCTCAGCCTCCCAAGTCCTGGGATGGCCGGCGGCTTCGTTCCTCTCTCTTGGCGCTCAGTGAGCACGTGTGATGGGAATTGGTCCTTGGCCCTTCCCTGGGGGCTGCTGTGGTCCCCAATCCACCCACCTCTTTTCAGGGGGAAATAAAGCCCACGATCAAAGAACTTAGAAAATTTATTCTGTTTGTTCTTCTGAAACAACACTCTGGCAGGGAGATGGGCATGATGTAGGGGGAGGGAGGCAGACGCCCTGGGGTCCTCCAGTCCCCCGACAGTTCCTCTTTCACAGCCCCATAATGGATTCCCCCAGGACCTGGGGTGCAGTGGAGAGAGGGTCTCCCAATACCCTCAGCTCAGAATTCAACTGTGAAGAGCAGCAGGTGGGGAGGGTGCAGTTGGGGGCTTGGGGTGCTGGGAGGGGCCTCTGCTCCCCTGATAGAAAAATAGACCTGGAGTGAGTGGAGGATTTGGCTTTCTTTCTGCATAACTGAATGCTGGAGTTTATCGATTCCCGGGTGGGGCTGGCAGTGCGGGGTGAGGAGACTCTTCTTGTGTCGCTGGCCGGGGACAGTCTGAGGGTCGCCTCTTTGTCGGCCCCCAAGGACGAGTGTCTGGACGCTCCAGAAAGACTTGGCTCGGGCTCTGGGGTTATTAGTGGATGAGGTGGGCAGGGATGGAGAACAGGCAGCAAGGGTGGGGATCCCACAGGGCCAGAGATTGAGGTGGGGGATCTGGGATCCAGTGGGGGCCCAGGATCTAGGATTGTAGGACCATGAGTAGCCGCCATGCCCGGGAGGTGAGCTGGGGGATCCAGCGTCCAAGTGGGTTGTGGGGGACACATCCCTTCCCACGCTGCCAGAGGCGAGCCTATCAGACACGGAACAGAGCCCTCAGGTTTCCTGGAGCGAGGAGGCTGGGCCTTGGTGCATGGGGAGTGGGCTCCGGGGTGTGTCCAGGACAGGGATGTGGCACCTGGGATGCTGTGATGGCCTGTTGGGATCTAGACTGGGTGATCTAGACTGGGTGGAGCATTTGAGACACAGGGGAAAGGGTTTAAGCTCCAGTTCTGGGAGGACTAGGCTGCTCCTTCTATAAGGAGTTTTTGGTGTCTGACTCGGGCGAGGGAATTTGGGCTCTGTGGTCTGGAATACAGCAGAATCCAGCAGCTGCAGCTGCCAGGGTCTGCCCGTTGTGCTGTTGGGCCCCTGGTGGTTTGGGGAGCCAGGATCCATTGGTTTGTGGCTTAGGAATCTGGGATCCAGCGGCCAGCAGTGGAGAATGTAGTGCTTGAAATGGAGTATTCGGCAGTTGGCGTGTTAGGATCCGGGACCCATTGTCCAGGTAAAGGAACTCAGAGATCCAGAGGTTGGGGTGATAGTCTGGAATCCGGGTGGGGGCCCAGGATCTAGGATTGTAGTGTCAGGTCCTGGAGGATGAGGTTTCTTGACATCCAGAAATCCACGGCGCAGCTAGGAGACACAGGGTTCAGGGTGAGGCAATCTGGGGGTCTCTTGTGGGGTTGGAGATCTAAGATCCAGTGCGCACGGGGACATGGGATGGGTCTGGGTGACGAGGCAGAGGGGACATGGGCTCCTGGGTATTGGGACCCAGTGATTAAGACATGGAGGTCCAGGGCCCAGCGAGGCAGGCAGGGAATGTAGGATCCACTCTTGGGATGTGCGAATGCAGGATTAGGAATTTAGGGGAAGGGATTAAGGATGGAGTACGGATAATCATGGATCTTGTGACTTGAGTCGCTCAAGTGTGTGATCCAGCAGTTGTGGCACGGGTATGGGATAGAGACCAGGTATATTGGGATCTTGTGTCAGCATGTGGGGAGCCTGGGTCCAATGGGTGGGGTTCAGGGCTCGAGGATCCTGGACCCTTTAGGGCCTGGGATCTTGTGGGGTGGAGTTAGGGATCTGGGATCCAGTGATGGGGCCTGCCATGGCTGAAGATGTCAGAGGGGGCAATGTCATGATTGGGGTCGAGGTCTGGGGGCTGAGCCTGGGGGCTGGCCCCAGGTCCTGCTTCATGTTCTCGTAGACCAAGTGGGAGATACTCACAGCCGGAATCCGTGGCTGAGGATGTCAGGGGGAGCAACGTCATGATAGGGGTCAGGGTCTGGGGGGCTGAGCCTGGGTCCCTCAACTGGACGCAACCCCAGGTCCTGCTTCATGTTCTCGTAGACGAAGTGGGAGATGCTCACAGCAGGAATCCGTAGCTGAGGATGTCAGAGGGGGCGACGTCATGATTGGGGTTGGGGTCTGGGGGGCTGAGCCTGGGTCCCTAAACTGGACACAACCCCACAGCCTGCTTCATGTTCTCGTAGACCACGTAGGAGATGCTCACGGCCGGAATGACCTTCGTGAAGTTGGGGGCGATGCCCCGGTAGAGGCCCACATGGCCTCCTGCGACAGGATGCGACTGAGCAAAGTCATCATGGAGAGGAGAGGGGCACCCTCGATGGAGGCTGGGGAACACGAGGGAGGTCAGGTCGAAGCTCCCCCTTCTCTCTCTTACCTCCCCCAAAGCCAGGACAGGTGTCCACTGCAGTAAGACGAGGAGGGTTACACGGACAGTGGGACCTACCAAGCAGAGTCAGGACTTCAAATTGTGTGTGTGTGTGTGTGTGTGTGTGTGTGTGTGTGTGTGTGTGTGTGTGTTACTGGGAATGAGCCTGGGCATTCTAACTCCCAGCTACACACCCAACCCTATTTTATTCTTATTTTGAACAAGGGTCTCGCTAGGTTGATGAGAATCTCACTACATTGCTGAGGCTGACCTCCTCCCTACAATCCTCTTTTTTTAGCCTCCCAAGTCCTGGGATTACAGATGTGTACCACCGCCCCTGGCTGAGGGTGGAGCTTTGACACTAGCAGTGGCAACTAGCTTCCGTGGATCTGTCCCCTGTGGACAGACATCCTCTTACCTCCATGGGGTTGATGAGGTCTGGAGATGCCACAGCAGGGAGCCCGCGAGGAGCCGTTCCTGAAAGGGCGGGAGCCATGCACTCCACAAGGAATTCTGACACTGGAGGGGAGAGAGGCGGATGAGAGAGAAGCAGCCACCTCCTGCCTGAAACCCATCCAGGGGGAGGGGCGTGGGGCCTGGAGGGCGACAGCGCATCTTGGATGTGAACCTGGAATTTTGGGTGAGCGTGGAGGGTTTTGACTTGATCTGGGGAAATCAGGAGGTCACTCACCTGCTCAAAGACGGAGATTGATGGCGACCTCGGGGGCAATCCTGAGGAATCCGATGTCGTGTCTCAGGGGTGGTCAGCCCCTCCTGGACCATGCTGGTCAGCCCCCCAGCAGGTTCATGAACTTGGTCTTGGAGGAGTAGACCTGGGTGGGAGGACCGGGAGGAGCCCCGGCGCAAGCCAGGACTCCTCTATCAGTAGCTGATCCACACCAGACCCAGCACCAACCCACAATGCCATCTCATCCCTCGTCTTCTGAAGAACCTCCCATCCTCCATTCCCTGATCCCCGAACCCCAACCCTGGATCCCGCTGATCATCCGTGCCAACCCACCCCAACCCGACCTTGTGGTCCCAGCACCATCAATGCCATCGTCCCCCAACTGGCCACAACAGCCCCAGCGCCAGCTGCCCCCACCTGAATCCCATCAACGCCATCCCAGCCATCTCCACCCACCTGCACGTCCACCTTGGCGAGATCCAGAGGGGCGGTGCCTGTGCCATACAGGGCCCCCGCCATCGCCCCTGACAGCAGAAACTTCCACAAGGCTCCCTCGTTATCCACTTCCAGGACGTCCACGGGGACCATCAGCTGCTCTCCTGTGTCCAGCGCCTGCAGGGCACACCCAGCCCCTGCCTGTCCTCAGCCACACCCGAGCTGGCGCTGGGCCTGATCCCAGGGGCGCTCCACCCCGCAGCTACCACAGGGAGGATGAGGTCACAGGGGCCCTTGTGACCTCACAGGCGTGCTAGGCAGGATGATGCCTACCCACATCCCCTCCCCCAAATGGTGACATCATAGTTCCCAAACCTGCTACTCTCTTGCTGTGGTGGGTGAATCGTGTCCTGCCCCAATTCTTAGGCCCTAACTCTCAATGGGATGGCAGGTGGAGGTGGGGTCCCATGAGGGGTGGGGACACCGAGCTCCATGGCTCTCTCTCTCTCCACCATGGGAGGACACAGCACGAGAGCCACCCGCTGACAGCTGGGAGGAGAGCCCTCTGCAGGGTCCCGCCAGTAGCAGCCTTCATCTTGGACTTCAGCCTCCAGGAATTCAAGGAATAAATGCCTGTCACAAAAGCCACCCTGTCCACCGTGTTTTGTTATAGCAGCCCAAGTTGACAGAACCCCAGTGCCTTGCATTGGGGCAGGGGTTTAAGTTGCAGGTGATGGGGGATGGGAGGCCATTCTGGATCAGCTAGGTGGGCAAGCATAATCTCATGGAACCTCTCTTTCTTTTTTCTTTTTCTATTTTGGTACTGGGGATTGAACCCCGGGGCATTCCACCTCCCAGCTACACACCTGAACCTATTTTATTTTTATTTGGAAACAGGATCTCACTAGGTTGATGAGAGTCTCACTACATTGCTGAGGCTGTCCTTGAACCTGCGATCCTCCTTTTGCAGCCTCCCAAGTCCTGGGATTACAGGCGTGCACCACCGCCCCTGAATGAGGATGGAGCTTTGACGCTAGCAGTGGCAACTAGCTTCCATGTGTCTGTCCCCTGTGGACAGACATCCTCTTACCTCCATGGGGCTGATGAGGTCTGGAGATGCCACAGCAGGGAGCCCGCGAGGAGCCATGCACTCCACAAGGAATTCTGACACTGGAGGGGAGAGAGGCAGATGAGAAACAGCCACCTCCTGCCTGAAACCCTCCAGGGGGAGTGGCTTGGGGCCTGGAGGGCGACAGCGCATCTGGATTGCGGACCTGGACTTTTGGGGGACATGGGAGGGGTGTGACTTGATCGGGGGGACAGCAGGAGGTCCTTCAACTGCTCAAAGACAGAGAACTTGATGTCATATTCGGGGGCGATCTTGAGGACATTGAATCTGTTTTCATGCCACAGGGTGTGGTCGCCCCCCTCCTGGACCATGCTCCGCAGTCCCCTGCAGGTTCATGAGATTGTTCTTGGAGAAGTAGACCTGGGGAAGGAGGACGTGGGATGAGCCCCAGTGAAAGCCAGGGCTCCTCCTTCCCAAGCCGGCCCAGACAAGACCCAGCACCCACCCACAGTCCCATCTCATCCCTGATCCCCAAACCCAGTCGTGGTTCCCCGTTAATCTTCCCTGTCCAACCGCTTCCCACCCAGCTCTATGGTCCTGGTCATCAATGCCATCATTTCCCCAAAATCCAACTTGATCACCACCCCTCGAGAGCCCCAGCTCCAGCTGCCCCACTGTGAATCCCATGAACGCCATCCCGGCCGTCCCCACCCACCTATGTGTAACACCTTGTCTTCATCCAGCAGGTGGTGCCTGCGCCGGTAACAGCCCCCCTATGGCCCCTGACAGCAGAAACTTCCACAAGGCTCCTTCATTATCCACTTCCAGAACCTCCACAGGGACCATCAGCTGCTCTCCTGTGTCCAGCACCTGCAGGGCACACGCAGCCCCTGCCTATCCTCAGCCACACCCAAGATGGCTCTGAGCCTGATCCCAGGGGCGCTCTACCTCATATCTACACTTCCAGCCAGCCCAGTTTCATTCTTTAATTTCTAATATTATTTATTTATTTTGTACAGGGGATTGAACCCAGGGGCATACTACACATCCAGACATATTTTAATTTTTAAACAGGATCTCACTAGGCTGATAAATGTCTCACTACTTGCTGAGGCTGTCCTTGAACCTACGGTCCTCCTGTCTCAGCCTCCCAAGTACTGGGATATCAGGCGTGCGCCACCACGGCTTTATTTTTCATTTTGAAACAGGGTCTGGCTGAGTGGCTGAGGGGCTTGTTAAGTTGCTCAGGCTGGCCTGAAACCTATGATCTTCCTGTCTCAGTCTCCCAAGTACTGGGATGACAGGTGTGCACCACCACACCTGGCTCCCAGATACATCTGGGAAGTCCTCCTGGGCACAGACACCCCATTTCAATGTAGATTACTCTACATCTCCTAGGAGGGAAATGACCCCATGTAGGGTATGGGTAGTATAGCTGTCTCCCCCTTCTGTCCAGGCTGGACACCTGTGGCTGCCAACTCACCTGCTGTGATGGGAGATGTTCTAGGTCGTCTTCATGCAAATGGCCAAATACGCAGCCACACGCATGTGCAGCTGAGGTTCCAGGAGGGGGTGGGACCAGGATCGGGGCGTCAGTGAGCAGGGTCCTGGTCCTCCTAAGCAGGGGCGGAACCCTGGAGCAAGACTTCTGGGGTTCCTCACGATGCGCTCCCATGGCAGCTGGAGGTTTGGCCCCCGAGGCTCACATCCCTGGGGACTCTACCCAGAGGTCCCGTGGGAGTGGCTACTGCAAGCGCCTGGGAATTGTGGGTCCCAGGGAGGATGAGGTCACAGAGGCCCTTGTGACCTCACGGGTGTGGTAGGCAGGATATTGGCCCTTCCCCTCCCCCAAATGTTGACATCCTAGTCCCCTAAATCTGTGACTCTCTTGCTGTGGTGGGTGAAGCGTGTCCTACCCCAATTCTTAGGTGGAAGCCCTCACTCCCAATGGGATGGAATATGGAGGTGGGGTCCCATAAGGGGGTGGGACACCAAGCTCGATGGCTCTCTCTCTCCACCACCAACCCCAAACGTGGCTCCCATTGATCTAACCCCTCCCAACCTCACTCTGGTCCCGGCCACAATCACGCCATCACCACCCCACAAGAGCCTCAGCGCCACCCCCCCATCTGAATCCCATCACCGCCATCCCATCCCATCTCCCCAGCTCCAGCTGCCCCCACCTGAATCCCATCAACACCATCCCCGCCCGTCACGACCCACCTGCATGTCCACCTTGGCATGATCCAGCAGGGCTATGCTTGTGCCGAACTTGGCCCCCACCATCACCCCTGACAGCAGAAACTTCCACAAGGCTCCTTCATTATCCACTTCCAGAACCTCCACGGGGACCATCAGCTGCTCTCCTGTGTCCAGCACCTGCAGGGCACACCCAGCCCCTGCCTGTCCTCAGTCACACCCGAGCTGGTGCTGGGTGTGTTTTATTCTTTAATTTCTTATTTATTGGTGCTGGGAAATGTACCCAGGGGCATTCTACCTCCAGGCTACACTCCCAGGTCTATTTTCTATTTGGAATCAGCGTTTTACTAGGTTGATGAGAGTCTCACTGCTTGCTGAGGCTGTCCTCAAACCTGTCTCATCCTCCCAAGTAATAGAATTACAAGCGTGCCCTACCATACCTGACTATTTTTTAAATTTCTAATATTTATTTATTTATTTATTTATATTTTAGTACAGGGGATTGAACCCAGAGGCATTCTACCTCTGAGCTATACTCCTAGTCCTTTTTATTTTTTAGGAACAGGGTTTTGCTAGTTTGCTGTGAGTCTCACTCAATTCTAGAGACATTTTATATATATATATATTGGTTTTTTTTTTTTTGGCCGTACCGGGGTTTGAACACAGGGGCATTCTACCTCCACGCTACACCCCCGGCCTTATTTTTTTTTTATACTTTATTTTGAAACCAGGTCTCACGAAGTTGCGGAGGGCCTCACTAGGTAGGTAGAGAGAGATAGAGAGAGCTGAGGCTGGCCGCGAACCCGGATCCTCCGGTCTCCGCCTCCCAAAGTACTGGGATTACAAGCGTGCGCCACCACGCCCGGCGTTTTATATATATATTTTATGCTGAAGATTGAACCCAGTTGCATTCTAGCTCCAAGCTATACCAAGCACTATTTTATTTTATTTTTGCTTAATTTTGAAACAGGGTCTTGCTAAGTTGCTAAGTGTCCCACTAACTTGATGAGACTGTCTTTGAATCTGCTATACTACTGTTTCAGCCTCCAGAGTACTGGGATTAAATTCATGGGCCACCATGCCCGGCTGCATTTATTTATTTGTATATTGTTTATTTATTTAATACGAAGGATTGAACCCAGGGGCATTCTACCTCTGAGCTACCCAGATATATTTTATTTTCATTTTGAAACAGTCTCACTAGGTTGATGAGAGTCTCACCTACTTGCTGAGGCTGTCCTTGAACCTGCGATTCTCCTGTTTCAAACTCCCAAGTACTAGGATATCAGTCATACACCACCACGACTTTATTATTAATTAATTTACTTATTTTTGTAGTATTAGGGATTGAACCCAGGGATATTCTACCTCAGAGCTACACTTCCAACCCTATTTTTTATTCTTTTTTTTATTTTTTTGCGGTACCGGGGATTCAACCCAGGGGCGTTCTACCTCCGAGCTACACCCGCAGCCCCATTTTTTATACTTTATTTTGAAACAGGGTCTCACAAAGTTGCGGAGGGCCTCACAAAGTAGCTGAGGCTGACCGCGAACCCGGATCCTCTGGTCTCCGCCTCCCAAGTACTGGGATTACAAGCCTGCGCCACCACGCCCGGCTTTATTCTTTATTTTGAAACAGGGTCTCACTAAGTACCTGAGGCTGGTTGGCAAACCCGCAATGCTCCTGTCTCAGCCTCCCAAGTACTGGGATTACAAGCGTGCGCCACCTCGCCCGGCCTGGCATTATTTTTCATTTTGAAACACGGTCTGGCTGAGTGGCTGAGAGCCTTGTTCAATTGCTTAGGTTGGCCTGAAACCTACGATCCTCCTGTCTCAGCCTCCCAAGTACTGGGATGACAGGTGTGCACCATCACATCTGGCTCCCAGATACATCTGGGAAGCCCTCCTGGGGACAGACCCCCCCATTTATTTTTTTTTCGGTAGTGGGGGTTGAACCCAGGGGCATTTTACCTCCGGGCTACACCCCCAGCCCTATTTGTTATTCTTTATTTTGAAACAGGGCCTCACTAAGTTGTGGAGGCCTCACTAAGTAGCTGAGGTTGGTCACAAACCCAGATCCTCCGGTCTCAGCCTGCCAAGTAGACCCCCCCAATTCAATGTGGATTACTCTAGATCTCCTTGGAGGGACGTGGCCCCATGTAGGGTGTGGGCAGTTTAGCTGTCTCCCCTCTTCTGTTCAGGCTGGACACCTGTGACTCCCCAACTCACTTGCTGTGATGGGAAATGTTCTAGGTCGTCTTCATGCAAATGGCCAAACACGTAGCCACACGCATGTGCAGCTGAGGTTCCAGGACGAGGTGGGGCCGGGGCCGGGGCATCCATGAGCAGGGTCCTGGTCCTCCTAAGCAGGGGCGGGACCCTGGAGCAAGATCTCTGGGGTTCCTCACGATGAGCTCCCATGGCAGCTGGAGGTTCGGCCTCCGAGGCTCACATTCCTGGGGATCCCGTGGAACCCAGCGGTCCCGTGTGAGTAGCTAGTGTGAGCGCCTGGAAAATGTGGGCCCCTGGGAGGATGACGTCACAGAGGCCCTGGTGACCTCACAGGTATGCTAGGCAGGATGATGCCTGCCACATCCCCTCCCCCAAATGTTGACATCCTAGTCCCTCAACTTCCAACTCTCTTGCTGTGGTGGGTGAATCGTGTCCTGCCCCAATTCTTAAACTCCCAATGGGATGGAAGGTGGAGGTGGGGTCCGATCTCGATGGCTCTCTCCCTCTACCACGAACTCCAAACTTGACTCCCATTGATCTTCTCTGCTAACCCGGTCCCAACCCAACTCTGTGGTCCTGGCCACATCAACGCCATCATCTCCCCGAACTCCAACATCATCACCGCCCCACAAGAGTCTCAGCTCCAGCCGCCCCCCATCTGAATCCCATCAACACCATCCCATCCCATCTTCCCAAGTCCAGCGGCAACCATTTTGAATCCCATCAACACCATCCCCGCCCGTCACAACCCACCTGCATGTCCACCTTGGCGAGATCCAGTGGGGCGGTGCCTGTGCCGAACTCGGCCCTCGCCATCGCCCCTGACACCAGAAACTTCCACAAGGCTCCCTCCTTATTCTTCCAGGACCTCCACGGGGACCATCAGCTGCTCTCCTGTGTCCAGCACCTGCAGGGCACACCCAGCCCCTGCCTGTCCTCAGCCACACTGGAGCTGGCGCTGGCCTGATCCCAGAGGTGCCCCACCCCACAGCTACACTCCCTGTGTGTGTGTGTGTGTGTGTGTGTGTGTGTGTGTTACTGGGAATGAGCCTGGGCATTCTAACTCCCAGCTACACACCCAACCCTATTTTATTCTTATTTTGAACAAGGGTCTCGCTAGGTTGATGAGAATCTCACTACATTGCTGAGGCTGACCTCCTCCCTACAATCCTCTTTTTTTAACCTCCCAAGTCCTGGGATTACAGGTGTGTACCACCGCCCCTGGCTGAGGGTGGAGCTTTGACACTAGCAGTGGCAACTAGCTTCTGTGGATCTGTCCCCTGTGGACAGACATCCTCTTACCTCCATGGGGTTGATGAGGTCTGGAGATGCCACAGCAGGGAGCCTGTGAGGAGCCGTTCCTGAAAGGGCGGGAGCCATGCACTCCACAAGGAATTCTGACACTGGAGGGGAGAGAGGCGGATGAGAGAGAAGCAGCCACCTCCTGCCTGAAACCCATCCAGGGGGAGGGGCGTGGGGCCTGGAGGGCGACAGCGCATCTGGGATGTGGACCTGGACTTTTGGGGTTTGTGGGATGGTGTGACTTGATCGGGGAAAGAACAGGAGGTCCTTCACCTGCTCAAAGACAGAGAACTTGATGTCATATTCGGAGGCGATCTTAAGGACTTTGAATCTGTTGTGCCACAGGGAGTGGTCGCCCCCCTTCCTGGACCATGCTCCACAGCCCCGAGTAGAGTCATGCGGTTGGTCTTGGAGGAGTAGACCTGGGGAGGGAGGACCCAGGATGAGCCCCAGCACAAGCCAGGACTCCTCCTTCCCGACCTGATCCACACCAGACCCAGCACCCACCCACAGTCCTGTCTAATCCTTCCCTCACCTTCAGAAGACCTTCCCATCCCCAATTCCCTGATCCCCTAACCCCAACCCTAGTTCCTGTTGATCTTCCGTGCCAACTGCCTCCCACCCGACTCTGATCCTGGCCACATCGGGGCCATCATTTCCCCGAAATCTAACCTCATCACCACCCCTCGAGAGCCCCAGCTCCAGCTGCCCCATCCTGAATCCCATGAACGCCATCCCGGCCGTCCCCACCCACCTGCATGTCCACCTTGGAGTGATCCAGCGGGGCGGTGCCTGTGCCAGACATGGCCCCTGCCATCGCCCCTGACAGCAGAAACTTCCACAAGGCTCCTTCGTTATCCGCTTCCAGAACCTCCACAGGGACCATCAGCTGCTCTCCTGTGTCCAGCACCTGCAGGGCACACCCAGCCCCTTGCCTGTCCTCAGCCACACCCAAGATGGCACTGGCCCAGTACTTTGGGAGGTGGAGACCGGAGGATCCGGGTTCAAGGCCAGCCTCAGCTCAGCTCTCTCTCTCTCTCTCTCTCTCTCTCTCTCTACTTAGTGAGGCCCTCCGCAACTTCGTGAGACCCGGT
>PVJS01041422.1:0-17979 GCA_004027185.1 Glis glis
GGCGGACCTTTGGGGGCATGGCTAGAGGAGGCGGGTCATGGGGGATGTGGCTGGAGGAGGCGGGTCGTTGGGAGCGTGGCTGGAGGAGGTGTGTCATTGGGGGCGTGACTGGAGAGGTGCGTCATTGGGGGTGTGGCCTAGAGCACATCTCTGTCCCTGGTCCCTTCCTGTTTCTTCTCTCTGCTTCCCAGCTGCCCTGAGCAGAGCAGCTTTTCTCTGCTATGCCCTGTTGCCATGATGTTCTGCCTCAGAGCCAGTCAACCATGAGTTTCAGAGTTCAGACTAAATCTCTGAAATTATGAGCCAAAAAAACTCCTTTCCTCCTCTAAGGTCTTAAATACTTTTGTCACAACAGTGAAAATCTAACACACTGTTGCTGACTGCCACAGCTTGATGTACCTTCTAAACGTCCTGCGCGGTCCCGGTGGCATGTTCATCTCCACTCCCCATTCCTCGCAGCGCTGTCTCTGGGAAGGCGAGGTTCTTGCTGAGAACAGCGAGGCTCCATTGGACCGCTGCTCCAAACAAGTGGGTGACATAATGAAGGGCCAGGGGAAACCCAGCCCTTCCGCGTAGAGACCAGCTTATAAATTAGCAATTTATCCAGACCATAATTACAAAAAGTACAACAAAGAAAGTAATGTGATGAATGACCAGAGACAAAAAGCAATTATATCTTTTCATGAAATAATGGGTTTTATTCAGCATGATAAATCAACCAGTCATCACTAATGATGAGGATGATAATTAACTTTTTTTAATATACCCTTTGTGCCAGGAACCATGCTGGGCGTTTCCTTGTTTTGTCTTTAATCCTCCTGCTGCCATATCAACCCTGAGAGGAGGATATTTTCTCCCTTCTTTTCTTCCCTCTCTATACTTTCCTCCCTCCCTTCCTCCCTTTCTTCCTTCTTTCTTCCCCTTCTTCCCTCCTGCCTCCCCCTCCCTCTCTCTTTCCTTCCCTTCTTTTCTTTTCTTTCCTTTCCTTTCCTTCTTTCCTTTCCTTTCCTTTCCTTTCCTTTCCTTTCCTTTCCTTTCCTTTTCTTTTTATAGCTAAGACTACCAATATTCTGAAAAGTTCGGCTGTTTGATCAAGGTATACCATAACAGAGTGGGGGGTTTAAACCCAGATTTGTCTGGCTCCCAAATCTATATTCTGTATTATAGTCCTCAGAAGATATCGGGCTTTGTAGTTTTGTTTTTTTGCTACACCATACAAATGTCTGGAAAATGCTTCTGAGATGGACAATCTAAGCACTGGCTTTTCTAAAAGTAGAAAGTTAGAAATCTTTTAGTGGAAAAATATGAAAACACAAATATAGACATGTCTGCATTTGAACTTCTGGATAATTCAGAACAGGCAGTGAAGTTGATTCAGAACAACTTACTGAGATAACTGACCTTTTAAAAGTAGACATATTCTCTTTTTTTGCTGGCCACTTATACATTACTCACATAAACATTTATTGAGCAGATACTGTGTGTGAAACCTCTTATAATGATTCATTGTGGCCTTGCATCTGGAGAACTCAGTTGAACCTCTAACAAGGTCTTTGAAAAAGAAATCGTGATTTCTGAAAGAAATCTAGATTTAAAAGAGTCACTGAGTCACATGAGAAGTACTTAGGAATTTTGTCCCTTACCATATGCAGAATATAGAGAGTGGTTTAACGAGGAGTCTCAACTCCATGTCGTACAAATGTGTGTGTGTGTGTGTGTGTGTGTGTGTGTGTGTGTGTGTAACTGGGGATTAAACCCAGGGGCATTCCACCCCCAGCTATACCTCCAGCCCTTTTTATTTTTTATTTTGAAACAAGGTCTCACTAAGTTGCTGAGGGCCTTGCTGGCCTCCAACCTGCAATCCTCTTGTCTCAGCCTCTCAAGTACTAGGATTACGGGCATGTGCAACTGTGCTCGGCTCAAATATGTGTGTTTCAGTATTGTCAGTTCATGTTTTTGTTTTATTATCTGAGCTACCATCTATGGGGTAGATAGGAAGCTAGATAGCGCAAAGAGACCCAGTAACGATTTAGCCATTTATATTTTAAAATGTAGTCCAGCCCGCTTGAAATTCTGTCTTCCAGTTAGCACAGATGAGACTTCAGAATTGCTCCTAGGACCTGCCTGTGGCAGGGAAAGGCAAAGCGATCTTGCGAGATCTATCCTTCCTCTCTCTCTTTCTTCCTCCCTCCACACCTTCTCTCTTTCCTTCCTCCCTTTCACTCTCAACTCTGTGCTCCCTCAGCCCTGAGCTCACTGAGAACTGCTTTTCTATTCTTTCTCTCGTGGGGACTTCTCCTTCCTCTCCACCCTTTGATATAATTGTTCAAGCAGTACCTGTGATCTCCTCTCTTAGACTGAAACTTCAAGTCTCAGTGGAGGCAGGGACTACAGAGAAAAAAAATGCATAAATAACACAAAACAAAACAGCCCAGAAGGAAAAACGCACAGGATGATACTTCAAAAACACAGCTATTTTTCATGTCCTCTTCTCCACCTTTGAATTTGTTTGGAAGGAAAAATTTTTCCTCTACCCTCTGAGGGTTCAGTAACTGAGTCTATGAAATAACTAAATAATTAATAACTATGAAATCACTAAATAAATAATAACTACGAAATAACTAAATAACATTTATCATGTGCATGAGGGCATTACATGAAGGTGAAGCAAATGCCAAAAATCCAGTGAGATTTGGAAGCTAATATCCCCTCTCCATAGAGGAGAAGGAGGGGGTGGAGGCCCTGGAGGGAAAAGTAAACAGTTTCTGGCAAAGATGAGTGACCTTCAGAAGAACAGGTGACGGCCTGTGACCGAGTGTGTCTTGGCACGGTGTCGGCCTCCCGTCCCCTCTTCTGTGATAGGAGTTGACCACCCCTCGTCGATGAGATCCCCAGCAAGGAGATTCAAGACAAATGAGTTCCTCCGTGGGAGCTGCCTTTGGTCAGATAAGGGGAGCTCCAGGAAAGACCCTCCTTGCATTTACTGTTCCCCAAGTGGCCTCAGTTTGAAGTTCAGGGTGACAAATTTTGGAGTGGCATTTCCCGAACCCCTTCACATTTTAGAGCATATCTGTTTTCTACCACCTTGCCCTGCTTCAGAGTAGATACTCGATAAATGTTTGTTGAATGAATGAAATTTCAGTGTAACACATCAGCTTTTGTGAGATTAACGAGTGCAAGTCTCACTGAGAAAGTGAGTGTCAACCTGGGACTTTATGGAAGTGTGTGGCATGTGAGGGTAAAAGGTAAACGGACAGGAGGGGACTTCCTGCTTTCAGTTGAAGGTATTGAGCACCAACAATGTGCTAGGCTCAAACATTGCTACTTGGACTCAGACTCAGTGAAGAACTAGGAATGTTTTCTGACCCCTGGAGCTCATACACTGGTGGAAGAGGCAGCGTAATGAATCATAGTGGATCTGTTACGGTTTGTATCTTAATGTCTCCAAAGGCCATGTGGTGAAGGCTTGGTCTCCAGCCCGTGGCACTGTTGGGAGGTTGTGGAGCCTTTAGGAGGTGGAGCCCAGTGGAAAGAAGTTAGGTGATTGGAGGTGTGCCCTTGAAGGGGATATTGAGACCCTGGCTCCTCACATCCTCTGCCTCCTGTCACCATGAGGTGAGCAGCTCTGCCCCACCACACACTCCGGCCACAATGTACCGTGCTGCCACAGGCCCAAGAACACCAGAGCCAAGTGACCATGGCTCTCACTTGGAGCCAGAAAAATCTTTCCTCCTTATAAGTTGATTTCTTCAGGTATTGGTATTTTGTCACACTAAATGGAAAGCTGACCAACACAGTTTGTGTCTTTTTCAACTTGCTCAAATCCTATAACAGAGATATGATGTTATAATGCTATAATGGAGATAGCAAAATGGAGACGTGCAGGAACTAGACTGGTGGGATTAGTCTGGACTTTACCAAGAGAAGAAAGTCCATCGGTTAGCTAGGAAACGTGAGGAGGAAGGCCTTCCCCAGTTACAGTGAAGGCGAGGAACGCTGTCAAGGGTCGGTATCTTCAGTATCCACAGGAGAAGATAATGCGACTTGTTGTTTTCTTCACATCTAAAATTCTACCTAATAGCTGGACTTACATCCATTTACAAAGGTGCTATACAATTATTAAATAATCTGTGCACAGGTAGAGATACACAAAAGAAGACAACATAAAACGTTTTCACTATTGGGTAATGTGTGCTGGTAATTCTCATTTGAATACTTTGACTTTTTCAGGAGGCAAAGTTGGAATTCATGAGACCAAGCACTTTAGCTTCACCCAGTGTTCACTCTCTCTACAAAGGGAAGTCAGCTCCAGAGGGACTAAGTGGCGGAGCCAGGACTAGCTGCCCTTGTTAAAATGCTCTACCCCATAGAAACTGCTTGAAGCCAGGAGAACTCTCCATCTGACATGAGACTTGAGCTTGAAATGGTTTCTGTCCTTTAAAACACAGGAACGAAATGGAAACAAAGGTAGGTGTCAGAATATAAAAAAGGATCCTTCAGCCAGCACTGCCTAATAGAGTAGCTACTAACCACATGTAGGTATTACATCCTTTAAATGTAGCTCGCCCAAACTGAGATATGCTGTAAGGGTATGAGCTTTGCAGTATTTTGAATATGTAATGCACAAAAAGGAAAATATTCCAATAAGTTTGAACATCACTAAGTAAAATTTCACCTGTTTCTTTTTCTTTTTTAAATTTCACCTTCTTCTTTTTTTAATGTGGCTACTAGAAAATTCAAAGTTTTATATATATAGTTTACATTATTATCTTGTTCTCGGTGCTATTTTAGACTGATGTTTGGAACATTCTCTTTTTCTTTCTTTCTTTTTTCTGTTTCTTTCCTTCTTTTCTTCTTCTTTTTTTGCATAAGAGTTTTGAAATTTTTCTGTTAAGGGCAACTGACCTGCTTTTAAAAAGAATCACCACTTGAGAATATAGAAGAAACTTAATTCACTTCTCTTATGTTTTGTTTTGTTTTTATGAAAGACATCTGGAATGTCATGCTCAGCTGATTTTAAAATCAAGAACAGGGAAGGTAAATATCTTTTTTAAGAAAACTGAGTGAATACTCAAATTTTACTTCAGTTGTGTAATGGCTGATTGAGGGAAGGGAGGAGAGGGGAGAGAAGGAAAGAGAAGAGGGGGATGCAAGGGGCTGAAGAGATGATGACTTATCATTGACCTCAGAGAACTGACTTTGCCTTACATTCCTAAAACTCCTGGAGGAAAAAAATATGCATGTGAGGCAAACACATGTGTTCTTGCACTACACACCACTCATCCACACTAATTACAGCTATTCAGATGAATAACCCCAAATTATATACTACAACCATACCACTCAACCTCTACTATATATTTCTTCTCAGTTGTACACCTGTTGTTCTTTGCTGAATGACACAAGCTTCCCTCCTTGGACACAGCATAGGTTTCCAGTCAAGAACAAAGGGGTTTTTTTGTTTTGTTTTGTTTTTTGGGAGGGGAAGGAGGAAAATTTGCAAGGTCTGTTTGAACTTTACCTGCATCATATCAGGCTTGATCTGAACTAGCTTCTGTAACTGCAGGGCCTTCCACAGAAAGCAACAGTTCTAGAAATGAACTGGCAGACTGACTGTACTACTCTTTTGTTGTTGTTGTTGTTGCTATAGCAAAATACTCGAGTCAGGCTACCTTATAATGATAAGAGGTTTATTTAACTCACAGTTCTGAAGTTTGAGGCCTTGCATCTGGTGATGACCTTCTTTCTGGAAGAGTCCCAAGATGTCACAGGGCATCACATGGCAAGAGACAGGGAACTTGTGTGCCTAGGTCTGTGCTTCTCTCTTCCTATAAACCACCAGGCTCAATCATGGGGGCTCCACTCGAATGAACTTTTCTAATTCTGATCACTTCCAGGAGCCCTACCTCTAAACACCAAGGTCAACTCAGTTTCCACTCTCTGTACCTCACTGTGGGGATTAAGTTTCAACACATGGAGCCTTGCTGGCATACTACATCCAAACCATAGCACTGACTCTCCTTGCCCCATTGGCCCAGAGAAGAAAAGAGCACTTGCCAGGCTCCTGTTCTGTCATGGAGACCCCCCCCCCAGCCTCCAGCCTTGGGGAGAGGCCTCCTGAGGAGGGGTACGTGCACACTCCAACTCAGAGCAAAAGAGGGAGCCTGCCCTCTAAGAGTCGCTGGTTCAAGTTTTAGATCCCCATTGCGCAGGATTAGCAGTGGAGAACAGGGTGATGCTGGACAGGGCGATGCTGGAGAAGGTGTGCCCCCTTCTCCCCGGGATTTCTCTCGTGGTCTCTGTTGCCAGACACTGTCAACCCACTGCCACGGTGCCCAAAGCAATGAGAGAAGCTTTTGTCAAAGGCCTCGGGCAGTGGCTGTACTCCCCCCACTGTCCTGGAGGCCAGGACATGCGTGATAAAGCATCAGCTGATGTGAGCACCACCGCTGCTCCTCTGTACAAACCATGCTTGCAATTCTGACTTCTACAAAGCAAAATAAACCAATTTAGAAAACAAATCACTGAGTTGAGATGAAATTGCCCCACCTGGTTTTATTCTAGTTCAAACTTCGCTTTTCACACATGATAAAACGGAGACAGCCAAGCCTGAGCAGCTTTTCGAAACGCATCGCCAGTGGGATTAAGTTTGCTCTTGGTGCAGCTCCTCCACGTTGCCCAGTGCTTGTCGGCTGCTCCACAGTCACCCCACGGTGGTTAAATTCACTTTGGACCCTGCCCGGGCAATCTAACTTCCTTTCCATTGTTTTTCCAAACATATTAACTACTGCCCACAGTGTGCTAAATATTTTTTGTGCTGGATTCTACTTAAGTGTCCTGTGAATTATTCTTTTACTAGGTGAGTTTTGAATGTGGTTTGTCCCTTAGGGTCCGTGTGTTAGAGGCTTGTTCCCTCATGCAGGGAGTAGGAACTGATAGAACTTTTAAGAGGTGGGGCCTGGTCGGAAGTCCTATGTCCTTGGGGTCACCGCCTTTAGAAGGATTGTGGTTTGCTGGTTTCATGCTGGAGTGAATTATGGTAAGAGTGAGTCAGACTCCTAAGCTGCTCTCTGCTTCTTTCATCACCGTGTAAGCTCTTTCTCACGCACGTGCTTCTACCATGATGTAATACAGCCAGCAGGGCCCTCACCAGAGCTGGACCAATGCCAGGACCATGCCTTTGAACCTCCGGAACTCTGAGCTAAATAAACCTCTCTTCTTAATAAACTGAGCTTGCCTCAGGTGTTTTGTTATAGTAATAAAAAAAGCTCACTAACACAGATGCTTAGTCAGATTCAGTTGAATTTGTTCCAAAACCATTTATGTCAATAGTTCTTATCATATTTGTCTAATTTAATTAGGTAGAAATTCATAAAAATAAGTTTAGAAAAAATTCATTTTTTTCTAAAAATTAAGTTAATGCTTTGACCAATTATAAAAGAATGGTAAAGTTTTAAAAGAAAAAAATCTTAAAACTCCAGAGAGATTCTGCTCTCTGTTTTGTTGGTTTTGATTTAAGATATTGCTCCACTTAAAAAAAATTGAAATGGAAAATTATGCAATATGTATTATTGTTGTGACTCGTATATGAATGATAATGCAGAACTCCAATCAGTTGTCCCCTAACCCAAAGAATAACCCTTGGTTCTATATCAAATGTTGGCAAATAAGTGTGAATGTATACAGTTTGAATTAAATGATGCAAAGTATGTACCTTTCTTTAGTGAGTCACTCCAAGACATTACCTACCAGGTGTTTGTTCTGTCACATAAAACAACGACAAAGCTGCTTACTGTGAAAGTTAGAAGGCAGAAGGGCACACATGTATTTTCCAAATATAAAAAGATCTTCTGCACCTCTTGCATGACCACAGCAGTCATTTTAATTGCTAAACCCAGAAACCTTTAAGTATTTTTCAATATTTCTTCTTAGGCCTTTGGAGAACAGACTGCGGGTTTTGCCGCACTTATAATGTTCTTATTATCTTGCTCTTTTCTCAAGACCAATCTAAGCGCTTGAAATATATACTATTTCTCTAGCTGCCAGAAGGCAGGGGCAGTTCATTTCAAATGAATCCTGCTATCATATCCAAGGTTTCCCCTCCTTTTCACCTATTTCTGGTTACTTTAGTTTAGGACCCTTGACAATGTAGGGGCACAAAAGGTGTGACACCTTCCTTCATCGCTCATGAGGGTCACAGTTGACATTCCTACCACAGAAGACAGGCTAAGAAGAGAAAAGCTTAGCTTGAAGTTTCACATGATATGGGGACTTTCAGAATGAAGACCCAGGACTCAGGGAAACCTGGCTACTTTAATGCTTAGGTTCTATGAACAATGGAAGGTCATACAGAAATGTGATTGGACAAAAAAGGTGAGATCTAAACTAGACTGAGTGGAGACACTCGGCATGTCCTGTCTGTTCAGGTTCTTCTTGGCCTTTCTGTGTAGGATTCCTTCCTCCCAGGTATAAAGCAGGATCCCATCTGGAATCAGGAGATTAAGATCTACTATAGCTGGTTTGACCCAGCTGTAACATTCTTTATTATCTTGCCAAAAGAATCAAAGTCAGAATTCTATAGTGACACATGGATATCTGTGTTTATAGCAGCAGATGAATAAAGAAAATGGGGTATATATACACACAGTGGAATTTGACTCAGACATAAAGAACAAAATTATGTCATTTGCAGAAAAATGGATGGAACTAGACAATATTATATGAAATGAGATTGGCCAGTCTCAGAAAGTCAAGGGCCATATGTTTTCTCTCATATGTGGAATTTAGAAAGAAAATAGGAAACAAAAGGGACTTCAGATAAATGAGGAAAAAGGCCAGTAGAATAATGAAAGGGGATTGAGGAAGGGAGGTGGGGAGGGAAAAAAGGAGACTTGAGGAAGGAAACAGTTCAAATAATGCTATGTTCATATAATCCATAATACTGGAAGACCTGTTTTTTTTCAGCAAGTATGATCAACAATTCCATATTTCACACATAAGTGATATGCAAATGGACCAATTATTTTAATTCATCTCAGTAGACATGACGTGGCAAGAAAACAATCCAGGGTGGCAGAACCAAGGACAAGCATCTGTATGTGTGTTCTCTTGCACATTTGAATTATTCTATATTTGTCATAAAGAAAAATCAAAGGCATCTCTGAGTCCATCAACAGGATGTAACATGGTGGTTTTAATTTGGTTAAGCTGGATCTGGTTCCCCGCACTTCCCATCACTGTTTGGTTCTGGGTCCAAGTGGGCCACAAAATGAATCTGAGTGAGATTTGGAAGGTGGCGGTGACCCAGCAGTCGTTGCACCCGAGGTCACCATAGGGTGCCCGTGCACTGTGGGTCTCCGCAGGCCGCTGATCTGGAGCGTCCCCAGTGGGCCCAGCTGCCTCAGCCCCTGCCCACCTCCTCCATCAGCTTGCCCGTGTCCTGGGCCAGGTGCGTGTGACTTCCTGGCAAAGGCTGCCAGTTTATTGCAAGTCGCTTAACTGTTGGGGCTGGGGGGGGGGGAGCTGCAGGTGAAGCTCGTCCCCGTGGATTCCAGTTTACTCTGGCCCTTTCCCTCTTGGCATTCAGCTTTTCTTCCCGCCTGCCATCCCTGCCATCATGCAGCCACTTCAGGTCCACCCCAGGCACAGACATCTTAAAGACATCTTCACTAGCTCCCACAATTGTGGAGACTCCTAGCCCTATAAAATATCCCCTACCCCATATCACTCTAGCAGTTCTGCCTCCCCAGTTGTCCCATGACTAGTGATAAATGTGGCATGATGGAAAGAATGAACTCAAGTTGGAGACTCAAGTTGGTCCAGGCATTTCTGCTTCCTAGCTGTGTGTACCTGGAACATCACTCCATTTCTCTGCATCTCTGTTTTGTCACCTTAGATGAGCATTAGTGGTCACTCAGTTTGAGGAAGTTAGTTTGAGGAAGTCAGAGTTTGAGGAAGTTAGTAGCATTAACAACTTTTTGTGACATCATTACCTTACGGTTTCAGACTTAGGAAAACAGATATTATTTTAGTCAAATAAGTTTATATAACTCAGATCCTTGTTAAAAATTAACTTTTCATATTAATTTTTGCCAAGGTTTTTAAAGTTCAAGATGGACTTTGCAATGAATTTGTTCATTGCAACATTATTCATGATAGTCATCTTAATATCTACTGAGGGATGTATGGATGGATAGAGAAAATGCGGTATATACATATAACAAAATATGATGCACCCTTATTAAAGAAGGAAAGCCTACCACTTGTGCAACATGCATGAACCTAGAGGACATGATGCTAAATGAAATAATCCCTACATAGGATAAATATTACATGATACAACTTATAGAAGACATCTGAAATAGTCAAACTCATAGAATTAGAAAGTAGAATGATGGCTGTTCCCGGGCTCAGGGAGGGGGAAATAGAGAGGTATGAGTCAAAAGGTACAAAGTTTTAGTTACACAGATGAGTAAGCCCTAATTGTCTACCACATAGCATGGTGCCCACAGTCAACAATGTCATGTTGCATATTTTAAAATGTGCTAAAAGAGTAACCCTTACATTAAGCGTTCTTATCACAAGATAACAACAATAGTACTAAAATATGAAGAAGGCAGAGAAAGGTTTTGGAGGTGATGGATACATATATTTGTATGGATCGCGGTGAGGGTTTCATGGGTGTAGACTTATTTCCAAACTCATTAAGTTGAACACATTAAATGCAGACAGCTTTTTGTATGTCAACTATACCTCAATAAAGTGCTTTGAGGAATAAAATGAACTGTGTTTACCAATATTAAAATATGCTTGTGTCATAATATTTTTCAATCCTACTAATATAGGACAAGTGGAAATTATAGTGTGCTCTATAACTAAATACACACATCTGAATGCTCAGATCATGTGTGCCCACGAAATGGCCCAGAATGCCAATTGTTGTAAAACATGCACCGTCCTGAATACCTGGAAATGTCTGAATTATAGGAATTCTGTAATCGATACACAGAATACATTTATGCTCCTTTCAGTGGGGACAGCAGGAGAGCGCCCATGAGTCACCTGATAGCCTTCCTTTCATGGCCCTGCACCTTTTTGCTAAGTTCCCAGGACATCTCATCAGAGCCCTCAAGGAATGAGCATTTCTCATGAACTCTTTCATTCATATACATCAAATAGCAGAGACGCAATACAAAGTCGGAGTACAAAGCGGATTGTCGGATGGAACCGGAGCCTCTGACAACTCTTTTCAATAGGATGACAATGGGCTGGGCTCTGACAAGACACCCTCCCTTGGCCTGCAGTGAAGGAGTCACGTTGAAAACACGCTGATGAGATAATTCGATGTGTCACCACCATCTCTGTGCCATGGTACATCATCAAAGAAATAACGATGATGCTGATAAGCGCGACTGCCGTAATGACATCTTGTACTTCCAAGAGGCCCACTTCTGAGCTGCGATTGTGTTCTTTCTCCTCTCCGCCATTTAATGACACAGATGTCTACAGCCAAACACACCTGTGTTTAGAAACATAAGGTTCATTATAAGAACAGAACACCGAGCCCCTCCTCACCGCTCTCAGGCACGAACAATGACCACATACATACCGCAGAGCCAGCCAGCCCCTGAATTAGCTTCCGCGATGGCAGATGCATTCCTGGACTTCAACATTCTAAACCTGTGGGAGCAAATTACAGGCTTAAGGGGTCCATTTCTTATTACACGAGGAATGCATGCACAGTGATTCTTTTCCACTTGTGATGGGTAAACAATGGTCTTCATTGAAAACACACATATCTCATTTAACAAGAAGGACAGGGAACAGGCTGTGTAGGTGATTCTCAAGGGAGTTAGAGAAGTCCAGGGGGTACTTCTCCGGGGTCTGGTTTCTTACAAAGCAAGAATGAATTCCTTTTTTTTTTATTTCTTAAGCATGTAGTTCAAGAGTTAAGCAAATATTTGGGGGGCATCTAATTTGTTGCAGGCATTGGGGCCATTCCTGATGATTTTGGGGGGAGGTTCGGTGAAGTAAAAAAAAATGCTTCCTCATCCATTTTGCTTGTATCTCTCTGCTGTCTTTAGGGTGGTCTTTTGTGTCACTAAGACATGTGGCTAATTGTGGTAGGACAGTATGCAACACAATTCCTTGGCAAGATACAGAGGGGCTCAGAAACTAGGCAGAGGGCTGGGCGTGGTGGCGCACACTTGTAATCCCAGTACTTTGGGAGGCAGAGACCAGAGGATCCGGGTTCATGGCCAGCCTCAGCCCTCTCTCTCTCTCTCTCTCTCTCTCTCTCTCTCTCTCTCTCTCCCTAGTGAGGCCCTCCGCAAGTTCATGAGACCCGGTTTCAAAATAAAGGATAAAAAATAGGGCCGGGGGTGTAGCATGGAAGTAGAACGCCCCTGGGTTCAATCCCCGGTACCGCAAAAAAAAAAAAAAAAAAAGAAACTAGGCAGAGGGAGTCATGAGTGGTCAGGTACATATTCAGGGGACCTGAGTTCAATGTTTACACCTTCTCATCAATTCAACACAATTTACTGATTGCTTACCAGATAGAAAAACCTGCTTACATTCTGGGAGGCAGTCTACAAATAAAGTATTAAGCATCAGACAGTTAAAAGCATGGTGAAGCATTTTAACAGGGTGATCCGACCAAGTAAATGGAAATGTAATTTAGCTGGGATGGTCTAGGAGGTCTTCTTTGAGGAAGTGACATTTAAGCTGAAAACTGAATGGCAAACAGGAGCCAGACATAAAAAGATCTCAGGGAGAGGCCTTCTAACTAAGGGGAAATGACAATTGACAATTCCCAAGAAGGGATTCCATTTGTCATATAGATGACACAGAAAGAAGGGGTGAGGAGAGGAGTTGATGCCGGAGAGATAATAAGGTCTTGTAGGGCCCAGGAGCACCTGGTGTGGAATTTGCACTTTAATTTATATCAGTGTTTCTCTGACTTCAGTGTTTGTTAAAATGTGAATTGCTGGGTGGATCCCTAGAGATTTTTAGTGGATGTGGGGTAGGGCCTGGAATTTGCATTTTTCCAGGCTCCCATGTTGTCTGACTAATGAGTTAAAAAATAGCTTTATCAAGAGATAATTCTTTATTTTTTTTCCGCAGTACCAGGGATTGAACCCAGGGGCATTCTACCTCCCGGCTACACCCCTAGCCCTATTTTTTATTCTTTATTTTGAAACAGGGTCTCACTAAGTTGCGGAGGGCCTCACTAAGTAGCTGAGGCTGGCCACGAACTTGCAATCCTCCTGTCTCAGCCTCCCAAGTACTGGGATTACAAGCATGAATCCCTTCAAAGTGTAGAATTTATTTTGAGTATATTGACAGATCAGCACACCCATCACCATAGTCGGCTAGAGAGCATCTTCCTCACTACAGAGAGAAACCCTGTACTTTTCTGCAATTGCTTCCCAACCCACTGTCCACCCCTCCCCAGCTCTATGCAATCACTGCGCACTTCTGTCCTTAGAGATTTGCCTATTTGGGACATTTTAGTACATGGAGTTATACACTATATGATCTTTTATGGCTAACTTCTTTTATGTAGCATAATGTCAAGATTCTATCCATGATGTAGCATGTATCAGAACTTACTAAATATACATGAGGTATGCAGGGCACTCAATATTCATGAGCTCTTAAATCAGCCACCCATTAGTGAGACCTATTTGGCCCCAAGAAGGGCAGATAAAATTCAAATCTATTCATCAGGCTGATTGGCAAGTAATAGCTTGCATCTCTCCAATAGAGGGAACACGTACTGTTGGCTGTAGGCTTCAGCCAGCCCACTTGTTGGGCTCCGTTCGTAAAGCCTCCACTATGGTCTTCAAGGTGTGCCTGTCAGTGGGAAGTCTCCTGCAATGATGAGGAAGAGAGAGATGAGAGATGGGACGTAGACGCATTTCATAATGGAGGGTTCTGGGAGCGTGGTCCTTCCACCCCTTAATGGAAGAGTTAACTTCTTGCCCAACCCCTCTCCCCTTGCTTCTGGCTACATGTTTTAAATTGATCTAAAAAACCATGTGACTCAAGGATGCTGATTTTCTCTGTGAGCCTTTCTGTTCTGTGACGACTAGGGGTCCACTTGGAGGCCACCATTACACCCAGGCAAACTTCTCATGTGAATTTGCGAATTGTCTCATATCAGAGGGCAAGAGAGGAAGAATGTCACTTCCCAGAGGTCCCCATGAGCCAAAACCCACTGAGATGGCGTGTTGTTCTCAGTGCATCTGTCTTGTGAGTTGGACAACAATGCTGACTTGAAAGACATCCCCTCTCTCATATTTATTCAGAATAGCCTTGTGTTTGAGGCAAGGTAGCCTGGAAGTTAATGCATTATATCCACCAGTACCAATTATCCTATAAAATATATCCGAGACCCACCTATTCAAACCAGGTAGCTACAACCTCAACAACTCGAATGTGGCATGCATCCCATTTCCTTAAGAGTTTAATACAACACTGACATTATATAGGTGCGATGTCAGAAAAATTCAGAAAAACAAAAACAAACAAACAAGCAAAAAAAAGCCCCACACCAATCAAAATCAAATCAAACCTGATTGAAAATAAATGTTCCAGAAAGACTTGTTCCAACCTAAAACCCAATATGCCAAAAGACAAGAATGATAATAAGGACTGTGACTATGTGGCCGACTTTCCTCTCTATTATTATCCTTTAAATTCTTCTTTTTGGAATATATTGATAAAATTTTACAGAATATAGGATTTGACCTTACTTTACATCACTACAAAAAAAAAAAAACTCCACAAAACTACAGAAAACCTAAACCTAAGTGTGTCTAGTGCAGCAGATAAATACTAATAAAATGGTTAGAAAATAGTTCAATGAAGAAAAGGGAGAAGTCAGAGAATTCAAGGAAGAAAAAAATCCAGAATGTTACCCTAAAGACTAGAGGCTGTTGGCACTTAAAAGAAAATTTTCCATTTGAAATCTCATTCTCCCACTGTGGATTCTACGAGCTGTCTAACACTTCTAGTAGATTCTAAGTTGGAAAGCAAGGAAAAGAAAAAATTTTCCATTCAAAGTTCCCACCTTTCAAATGTATTTCCATTTCTTCACTTGGCATAGCCAATATTGGATCTGGGTCTTGGTTCCACATCCATCTGGGGGAATCATTCGGCCCAAATAGGAGGATTAGCAAATTCTTCCCAGATAATTTAGGTTATATTACATTGTATGTGGCAATTTTTTGGTCCACATATTTAAAGAAAAGTTTCTAAAGGGACCAGCCAAATAAAGATAGGTACTTAAAAGCCACATTGACTACACTGATTTTTACTGATGAAAAATTTCTGTGTGCTAGTTCATGTCATCTTATTAGTTTATCTTTACCACGAGCCTATTTGGAAGATAACATATAATTATGTATCTTGCTAGGAAGTCCTGTCTCAGAGATGTTTGAATGGTGTTTTTATCCTGAGCAGAGCATGCCTCGCTTCCTTGTGTCTTTCTGAGTGATCTGCTGAACTTTGTGGGGTAGGGACAGAGATGCCCCTGACGCAGTACAGAGGGACCATTAGTACACTCACCTTACTGCCCAGGGCCATGGTGCCGCCATGTGGGATGGGTGGGTCATGGCTCACAGTATTCCCTGAGTGAATGACGTGGGTAAAATAAGAACCAAAATCCAGGATGACAGTCACTTCGCTCCAACACCTGGAGTCCGGGGCCCTGAGCAGCCATTAGGCTCAGAAACAATCTGCCTCCCCCTAGTCCAGGGCACAAGTGTCTTGCAGCTTGTGCTGGGTGACATCCAGGATTCTTCTATGGAAATAAGAGGATGTAAAAAATGATTTCCAGAGAGCACGGTGGGATCTGTTACTGTCATTATGGGACTGGAGGTTGCTGTCAAGGAGCCATGGAAAGCCCAGAGGCTCCAGTCAGCCATTGTCTAGGGACAGCCCAAGGTAAAGGCAAGAGCTCTGAGAGGAGCTTGAGATTCGAGTGCAAATCCTACTCTGTCACAGATGAGTTTCTGACTTTAGAGGGGTCCTTGATTTCTGCATGAAAATGAAGAAATTGTGCCAGGGAATTTCTGAAGTGCTTTCCAACTCCGGCTCAATAATAAAAATTACTGAAAATTGAATTTACTCTATAATGTGCCCAAACTTGAGGAAGTAGGAATTGCTACTCCCTGAATGAAACATAAAACACATTTAAAGTAATTTGGAATATATCAAAATCACCATGACTAGAACTAGTCATAGCAATCCTGACAATACAACCAGACTATATGTGTTGAATATCACAGCAAGAAGAAAAAGATACCCAACCTGCACATTCAGAAAGTGTGGGGGCTACTACTTGAGGAGGTGAAGTAGGGGTTCTGGGCTCCAGGCTGAGACTGGAGACAGCAGAGCCATTCTCTTGAGGGGAGACATCAGGATCCTGGGCAGAGGTGGCTGTGGCAATATAGCACAGAAAATCTCATTTGGACAAATGATTAATTTTATCCATGAAAGAGAAATGAGATTTGGTAACTTGACTCCTAGGAATATTTGGGTGGATTGAGACTATACAGTGATAAATGAATAACGACCCAAACTTGCAATTTAAAAAAAAAAACCCAGCCTTCTGTAATGGCTTGCTGTTTTGCTGAATTGGAGTGGAGGAAAGGGGTGCTAAGGGAAATGTATTTCTTATCTAAAGATATACAGCCTCCTCTTGCATCTTACAGTTTCTGCGGAGTCCCTTGGGAACTGAGCTTGGCACAGTGACCTGGGCTGGTGGCACTTGGCTGGTGGACAGTTCAGAAACCACCATGCCACTGGTTCAACAGCAAGGGTGCTGTCAGCACTCTGGAGATACCCGGGCTGATCAGATTTGTTTTGGCCTCTCAGCCTAGGGCAGATGGCTGTCATGCTGATTGAAAGGGAGGTGTGGTGATAAGAGAAAGGACTGGAGCCAAGACTAGCCAGAAAAGGACCTTGGGAAGCTTCCATACAAAACAATGATTTCTAGAAACAAATGAGGCAGCACTGTGCAGATCAGAAGCCCTCTCAGCTTCACAGGGCAGCAGAACTTAAGTTTGGGTGCTAGCCAATAGGACCATGACCCAGTGGGCTCCCTCCTGAGGCTGGGCAGCTTCCGGGGCCAGCACCTTGGAAATATGATCCCTTCCTCCTGGGCCATATGGATTCTTTGGCCAGCTCTCCTGTAAGAGTCAGGAGGAAAACATTTGTGGAGGGTCCACTGAGTGTCACAGATGACCCTGATTCAGGCCTGTCCTGAGAACCTGCCGAGACAGGCTGGGCTGGACCCCACAGGGCCACATCTCCTCATGTAGGCAGTTGGACTTCCCCATATTCTCCAGGACTTCCTTACTGGCTGAATGACTCCCAATTATAGGATGCCAATCAGAAAGTATCTGTTGGGCACCTATTTGGCACCTAGGACTGTAGGGACACCAGGGGATGACAGGTTCCTCAAAGATCTCACCACATAATCATCAGATAATCACACCGTGACGTGGGAATGTCAGTGGACAACTTAATGACACTACTAAATGAATTCAAAATCCTAAATGCTCCAAAATCTGAAGCTTTTAAGCACTGACATGATGCCACATGATCCTCATGTGATGGGTTGCAGTCAAAACACACAATATTTTAGGTATTCTAAAATATTGTATAAAATTACCCTTGGGATATGTGTATAAGGTCTATATGAAACATAGGTAAATTCTATATTTAGACTTGGATACTATCCCCAAGATATCTCATTATAAATATGCAAATATTCAAAATATGAAACGCTTCTGGTCCCAAGCATTTTTTTTTTTTTTTGCGGTACCGGGGATTGAACACAGGGGCGTTCTACCTCCGTGCTACACCCCCGGCCCTATTTTTTATACTTTATTTTTGAAACCGGGTCTCACGAAGTTGCAGAAGGCCTCACTAAGGAGAGAGAGAGAGAGAGAGAGAGAGAGAGAGAGAGAG
>PVJS01041423.1:0-17976 GCA_004027185.1 Glis glis
TCTCTCTCTCTCTCTCTGTCTCTCTCTCTCTACCTAGTGAGGCCCTCTGCAACTTCGTGAGACCCGGTTTCAAAATAAAGTATAAAAAATAGGGCCGGGGATGTAGCGCAGAGGTAGAACGCCCCTGGGTTCAATCCCCGGTACCGCAAAAAAAAAAAAAAAGAATAAAAAATAGTACTGGGGTTGGAACTCAGAGGTAGAATGCCCCTGGGTTCAATCCCCAGTACCACAAAAAGAATAAATAAATAAAATACACAGGGGAGCATGTGTGGAAATTGATAGCAGATGCAAACAAAATTAGTAATGCAAAGACACTGAAATCACACACCCTATTAACTGTCAATGATGGAATGTAAAATATAATTTTTTTCTGTTACTGGAAACAAGATTTAAACACTTAAAAGCAAAAGCATACCCAAGGATCCATTTCAATGTAAACATATTTATTTATTTATTTTGCGGTACTGGGGATTGAACCCAGGGGCATTCTACCTCCGAGCTACACCCCCAGCCCTATTTTATTTTTTTATTTTGAAACGGGGTCTCACTAAGTTGCGGAGGGCCTCACTAAGTAGCTGAGGCTAGCCCCAAACCTGTAATCCTCCAGTCTCAGCCTCCCAAGTACTGGGATTACAAGCGTGCGCCACCACACCCAGCTAATGTAAATATATTTAATATGTGAATGAAATTCCAAATGTGTTTGAGAGATACATACCAAATTAGTTTTTAGCTTAATGCCATTCAAATAAAAATCAAATGTCATTTGAGGTAGTTTAACCAAATAACAATAAACATCTCCTGGAAGAGTAATCAGGTGAGGATAACAAAAAATTTAAAGAATAATACAAGTAAAAGATAAGTCTTATCATATAATAAGTGAATTATAAATCTACAGCAATTAAAATAACAAATGATGCAAATACAGAAAGACCCTGACCAATGGACAGAGAAAGATGTCTCCAAACTCCACACAGAGACTTTATTTTTATGTATGTATGTATCATATATGTATGTAGTATGTATGTATGTATGTATGTATGTATTTATTGGTACTGGGGATTGATCCCAGAGGCATTCTACCTCCAAGCTACACCCTCAGCCCTATTTTATTTTTAATTTGAAACAGGGTCTCACTAAGTTGCAGAGGGCCTCAATAAGTTGCCGAGGCTGACCTTGAACCTATGATCCTCCTCTATCTCAGCCTTCCAAGTACTGGGATTACACACATGTACCACCATGCCTGGCTACCTAGAGATTTTTAATATATAACCACATCAGAAATCTCTGGGTAAGGAGAGAATTATTGAGTGAATATCCTTGGGACACCAAACTAGTAATTATTGATGGTGCCGTGGAATTGACTTTTCAATTCTCATTATTCATCTTTCATTAAATAATCTGCAACTAAATATTGTGTGTACAAGAATGAAACCTTTGTTAATTTAAGCCATTGAGTTATGGAGTTTTTAGCCCAGTATACTTTATCTTATCTGAATTGGCAGTCATGCTCCAATATGACTTTGCCAGAAAGATTTAATGTTAACCTAAAAACACTGCTTTGAAATATCTTTATCTCTTTTAGACAAGCAAGAAGGGGCTTCAGTGTCTTATGGATCTGGGGTGCAAAATTCTAGGATGCCAGTAGGTGTCACCATCTACATTACACAGTGCAGACATGAGGTCTCTTGTTAGTCCAGGCACACAACTGGACTTAAGGCCTGCTGTGAGTTGGGTGCCAAAGATATGAAAGTAAGCAAGATGAGTATTCCTATTCCCAAGTTGTTGACTACAAGTCGTAATTATTTTTTATAAAAATGTTATCTTCGTATTGTCTCAGGTGTACAATTTTGAAATGTTATACATCTGTTTCCTCCACTATAGATTTTTTTTTCTTTCTGATATTGGGAATTGAATCAAGGGGCATCTACCTCTGAGCTATAACCCGAGCCCTTTTTGTTTTTTATTCTTATTTTGAAACATGGTATCGCTAAATTGCTGAGGCTGGTCTTGAACCTGCAATCCTCCTATCTCAGCCTACCAAGTATTAGGATTAGAGGAGTGTACCACCATAGCCAGCTAAAAAAAATTAAATTAAAAAATTAATAGTATATCAGTCTGTGTCACATGGAACTTGATAATTGACACAGGATTATTGAAGCCATTATTAAATCATGTAAGTAGTTGAAGCACAGTATTTTATAATTACAGTATTTGTATAGAAACCTAAAACCCCTTGACAATAACTTCTCTTACAAATAAGCCACCTAAAATCCTTCAGCTCTTCCCAAAACAGTGCCTTAGGGGCCAGGGAAACCGACCAAGGATAGGGCTTACTGCCCATTAGTCTTCTTGGTTCCATTCATATTCATAATTGTGCCAAACACCTGTCAAGTTTCCGGTTTGTGTCTGTTACAGCAAACAAAAAGCAAGAATAGCAGAAACAAAATGAATACTTCACAGTCTGAGTGTGTCCATAAGATACAGATGTGGAACTGCTTTATGAAAGCAGACTCTACCCTGTAGGCATATTCAAGATACTAATGTGCTCTTCTACTTAACAAAGTTAGATAGAACCCTTGGGGAAACTTCTGGAAGACCACTGCTTTACACCAATTAATATCAACTGTAGCTCTCCAAAGGCAAAGTAGACAAGAAGGGTTTCCTTCTCAAATACGTGTTTTTCTTTTAACCTAATGTGTTTGTCTGAGGGCCTATTGGTGTTCTGTGGTGAGAGATGCCACAGAAACATTTGTTTTTTGGACTAATTGGATGACTTCGGTTCCCAGAGCTGTCAGATTGACAATTTTTACAAGTGGTAAGCTCAAGTAAAATAAAATTTCTAAAATTAAAGAGAAGTTCTACAGAACATAAGAACTAGACTAGGAGTAGCCATAAGGATTTGAAAGGTTTGTTCCGAACTATGAGCAGCTCCTAATGGTTGGTTAGAAGGGCAGGACTGCATCCCACCCTCTTTAGGGGCAGACATTCAAACAAAGAATAGAAAAGAAAATCAATGGTGGGCATAACTCACTATCTTTTTGTTCCTTCCTCCCCATCTACTCCCTCCCTACTAGATTTTTCTTGCTTGATTTTAAGAAATTGAAAGATGACTCAGATGCCGGGCGTGGTGGCGCATGCTTGTAATCCCAGTACTTTGGGAGGCAGAGATCGGAGGATCCGGGTTCGCAGCCAGCCTCAGCTCTCTTGCTCTCTCTCTCCCTGTCTCTCTCTCTCTCTCTCTCTTTCTCTCTCTCTCTCTCCTTAGTGAGGCCCTCCGCAACTTCGTGAGACCCGGTTTCAAAATAAAGGATAAAAAAAAAATAGGGCCGGGAACGTAGCGCGGAGGTAGAACGCCCCTGCGTTCAATCCCCGGTACCGCAAAAAAAAAAAAAAAAAGAAAGATGACTCAGAATAAATAGAGATTTTTAAAATTATATCCATCACAGAAAAGTAAGACATTCTATTAGCTGTGGGTTTTTAATCAAAGGAGGACAAAAGTCAAAAATTTCTTACTGAATAATGTAGTCAAATATTTCTAAATGAAAATAGAAGTTGGGAAAATGGTAACTAGGTAAAAGGTTTTACTTTTATGTTAAAAAATTTGCATAAAGATATAAGCATTTTATTTCATTTTTTTGGCGGTACTGGGGGTTGAACCCAGGGGAATTCTACCTCCAGGCTACACCTCAGACCTATTTTTTATTCTTTATTTTGAAACAGGGTCTCACTGAGTTGCGGAGGGCCTCACTAAGTAGCTGAGGCTGGCCATGAACCCGGATCCTCCTGTCTCAGCCTCCCAAGTACTGGGATTACAAGCATACGCCACCACACCCGGCTCACACGATCTTCTAAAAATTAACTATTTTTAAGAAAAAGTATTTTCTATTTAAGCAAAAATAGCCATTTTCCTCATACATGTTACTAGTAAGTCGCTAACCTACCCAATTTTACTCTAAGGTAAACTGGATATTCTAGGCAGTGAAGATACATTTCTTAGAACTACTGACTATCTGAAAATCTAACTTATGGTAAAATAGTGACTGATTTCTATGCATCTGTTAAATGGATCTTAGTATCCAAATCTGAAAAATGAATCCTACCATTTCAATTCCAAGCTTGAAATCATCATGTGGATAAAATCTTTACAAATACAGATAAGGCACAGTGATGGACACTGCTAAATAACAAGATAATAAAATCCAACTTCATAAGATTTGAAATGAATAATAGAAGGTTTGTACTAAGTGAAAGTGAGGAGCAATTAAATATTTAATCATGTTTCTCAACAGCAGGAGTATTGGTGGGAAAAGCAGCAATGACTGCCCCTCCCAGGAACATGTCGTAATATTTGGGGCAAGATATAGTAAAAACACCTATTGATGAACATATTTTAATAGACTGCCCAAAGAAAGATATTATATTATTTCTAGGACACATTAACAAACACATACAGTATAATAAGAACCACAAGAACTGAAGAAGCCTCAGAGATAGGCTTTGAACTCATGATTCAAGCAAACTTAGGCAGGGTACAGTGGCTCATTGAAACTGGGAGGATTAAATGAAATCCTGAGCACTAAATATAACAACCTTTCCAAGAAAGCCTTGAACATAAAAGACAGAGACAAGAACAAACATTGCAAGAAAAGCAACAGAGAGAAAACTGAGATAAATCAGGAAGTAGAATATATATATGAAGAGATAAGAGAAGCTCTTCACATTCATGAAAAAGAGCAAGTTTCCTCAAAAAAAAAATTAGTGGGCCACCAAAAGTTCTTGGGAAAATATTAACAAATTATCAGAAAGGCTGTAAGATAAAACTAAAGAAATTTCCCTGAAGATTTATTTGAGAGAAAGAGTGACACCAAGAGTGGGAACAAGGGAGGCGATGAGGAAGAAGAAAATTAAGGATCAATAGTAGAGAAATTTCTACTTTCCCCAAAGCCTAGGAGTTCCAGAAAGTGAAAGAAAACAAAATAAGGGAGCCAATTTTTATCTTTTTCAGTTAAAGCTTATACTATTTCATTAATATATTGATTATGCTTATTTTGACTGAAAAAGGGTACAAAGTACAAAAACATATTTTATGTAATTTCCCCTTACAAAGCCACCTTAAAACAGGAATTTTTGAAATTTCAGTAGTAGTATTTGTTGCAGTACTAGTTTTAGAGCTGAGAACAGCAGCACACATCTCCAGCAAGCCTCTCATGAGAAACTTTCTTGCTGTCAATGACTTGCCCTTGACAAGTGTGTGCAAATTCTTAGAGAGGACACACTGAACCTCCATGCATCCTGTCGGTTCCCATGCTCTCTTCCAAATCCCACGTCCTACTTTCCTGCTTGACTCACTCCCAAAACAGGACAAATATGTTTTGAGCAGTTACTAAGATCATGACCTTACCCAGATCATGTCGACTGGCTGTAGTCCACATTCCAGCCATATCATGAGCCCGAGTGCTACTGCAGAGCACAGTTCTCAAGGGCTTCTGTCCTTTGTGATGGGCAGTTGTGCGCATCTGTCCCTGCCTCTCCCCCCTTCTCTCACTGCATTGATGAGCAGGCCCCCAAAGACCTCTTCTCTCTCAAGTTGAGACCTCCCTTGTCCCAGACAGCCTCCAAGACTTTCAATTTTCATTTAACTTGGATAAATTAGTTTTGCAATGCAAATACATGTTTATTAATTGGCTGTCATAACAACTTTAGAAACGAGACTATTTCTATCTCTTGCAAAGGTATCTTTTGGGGGGGGTACTGGTGATTGAACCCAGGGGCATTTTACCTCCGAACTACACCCCCAGCCCTATTTTTTCTTCTTTATTTTGAAACAGGATCTCACTAAGTTGCGGAGGGCCTCACTAAATAGCTGAGGCTGGCTGCGAACCCAGATCCTCTGGTCTCAGACTCCCAAGTACTGGGATGACAAGCATGTGCCACCATGCCTGGCTTTGCAAAGGTATCTTAAAAAATCAAAACAAAACAAAACAAAAAACCTTTCTCTAGGACTCAAAATAATAATAGACCTCCTGGAAAGATAATGCTTATGTGTGATAATCACTCAGCTCTTTTGAGCTACTGTGTAAAGAGTGGATCACAGTGACATACCTTATAAATTCTGTAGTAAAGGGGAATATTGTTGATTTTTTACATTTGCTGTTTTAAAGGAAAACTTGGACCACCTCTATCCAGTTAGTACTGCAATATAAGGAAGGAGCAGCATAATGTATGAATGGTTGTTGTGCATCTAGTGATATAATTTTCTCAAATACCTATGAATGTTGCCTTTGTAATGGGAAAGATAAATATGTTATTTTAACAATTTGTGAATAAGTGGGGATGAAAGGAGAAAGATTTAATAAGTGTGGATAAAAGGAGAAAGATTTAATAAGCACTCACTGGCCTGATTATGCCACATCATTAAAACGTGACAATTTTAGACGCCAGACCATAATACCATGTCTTTTTTCTAGAACTTCTCTCTAAAGAACTAAACAAGTTTTACTGACATGTCCTTTGTCCAGCCAGCATCCCCACGAGGAAATGTGGAAAGAAATTAAGTGGCATGCTTAAGATAACTCAACCAGCCATAGTTCTGGGAGGAGCATGCTGGTCTCCTGAGTTCACACCAATACTTTATCAACTGCCTCAATTTTCATTGGAGGAAAGGGCACAGTCAGTATAAGTTCCGATATTAAATATGTTTTACTGTCCGTCCTCTACCACTGACAGTTGTATTTCAGAACTTTCCTGAAGGCAGATCTTTGCTTTTAAAAGGACATGATGGCCGGGTATGGTGGCGCACGCTTGTAATTCCAGTACTTGGGAGGCTGAGACAGGAGGATCGCAGGTTTGAGGACAGCCTTAGCAAGTAGTGAGACTCTCATCAACCTAGTGAGACCCTGTTTCCAAATAAAGAATAAAAAATAGGGCTGGGGGTGTAGCTCAGAGATAGAATGCCCCTGGGTTCAATCCCCAGTACTGGAAAAAAAAAAGAAAGAAAGGATGTGAGGGTAAAAGTTTGGCACAACTAAACATTACCAAATCTTCAGTGTGATTTGTTTTGTTTCCTTGAGATCCCTTTATCTTGAGAAATAGGCCTTCTGGCTTTTAAGTTATCCAAAGTGCTGGCACTACCTCATAAATATCCAACCATCATGCAAAAGGTAGATTTCTTGGATATCATGCAAATCATATTTTCTCAAATATAACTCATTTGTAAGCAGGACTCATGAGATCAACTATGCAAACTGGACTCTGGAATTGCATAGGCAGAAAGTGGTTCAAGGATCTTGTTTTTGTTTTGGACAGAGCTGGGATCAAGTTCAGTCAGGGCCTTGTGCACAGAAAATGACTCAGGGAACAACAAAAGTCAGGTTTAAAGAAGAAAGGTCCTAAGCAAAATTAATTGTAGTGCTCGTCCTGGTATTATTCATTGATGAGATAACTGGAAATGAATTTGTTTCCCAACATATGAATCAATAAGTTGATACTGAATATATTGTTTCCTACAAAAATTTTCATATGCCCATATTGCTTTTTTGCATGTTACAAAGTCTTCAAATTTTTATTTCTTTGATCAGTCCATAGATTATTTATTTAGCATTACTTTTTACTTTAGAGATTTTATGTTATTCTATAAAATTCAAACAACCTAAATAAAATTTTTATTAACAGTCCTTTTTAAAAAAAAAATTAGAGACAGAGTTGGGGCGGTGGGAAGAGCACTCACTGAGATTCCTGGGTACCTCTGCTTCTAACCCTCTGTGGAAATCAGCATATTTAATACATCAATTAAATGCTAAGGCCCAACTGTGTTCCAGCCAGCTTTTCTTAAATACTGGTATTCGCTAAGCATGTTGGAGCATGTCTATAATCCAAGCTACTCAGGATGCTGAAGCAAGTTCACAAGTTCAAGGCCAGCCTGGTAGAGCACTTGTCTAACATACAGGGGGCAATGAGTTCTATCCCCAATATGAGAAAACACATACACACACATGGATACACCACATGTAGGGTTACCCACATTTTATTTTATTTTTTGCAGTACTGGGGATTGAACCCAGGGGCATTCTACCTCTGAGCTACACCCCCAGCCCTATTTTTTATTCTTTATTTGGAAACAGGGTTTCACTAAGTTGCAGAAGGCCTCACTAAATTGCTGAGGCTGGACATGAACCAGATCCTCCAGTCTCAGCCTCCCAAGTACTGGGATTACAAGCGTGCGCCACCACGCCCGGCCACATTTTAGACATAAGGAAAAAGAGCGTTGGGAATGTTAACAAACTCAGTAGAAGTCATAGAGCCAGTCCTACTTGAATTCAACGCCCTATTTACTATACACTTCTACCTTCCAGAAATGAATTCCTTTTTTCTTTTCTTTTTTTTTTTTTTTTGGCCGTACCGGTGATTGAACCCAGGAGCGTTCTACCCCAACCCTATTTTTTATCCTTTATTTTGAAACCGGGTCTCACGAAGTTACTGAGGGCCTCATTAAGTAGCTGGATCCTCCAGTCTCAGCCTCCCAAGTACTGGGATTACAAGCGTGTGCCACCACGCCCGGCTTTATTTTCTTTTTAGTTGGGTTACTTGTAATGAATGCAGGGGCTGCTTATGAATTACTTCCCTCTGCTGAGTAGCATCAGGCAAATTTGTAACTCACTTACCTGACCATATGTACTTCAAGTTACTTCCTTCCTTAAATCTTCCATGAAGTCACTGAGTTTGATTTTCAGTGGAACAAAGGGAAATAGTGTCTCAAAACAAGTGTGAATTTGAAAACAAATAGCCAAGTTTTCCATCTAGTGTTGGAACAGATCACTACTTCTCTGGTTGGGTATCAGATGAACAGCTAGCTTATGTTTAGCAGCCAGGTTGTATCAAAAAGTTGGACTGTCAGGTGCCAGAGTCACACTAAATAAGGGGAGGTGATCACTAAGAAAGGCATGAGAACTGAGACCAGTGGAAGGAAAAGCAGAGTTCTGTTCCCAATTTCACATATATTTTGAACAAAATACTTGGGAAAACAGTGGATGATCCTTAGCATCAAGTTTTCTTCTGCTTTTTAAAGCCTCCCTCTTATCCCATACAGTTGAATTTTCTAATGTTAAATAGGCTTCTTGGAACAAGGTTAAAGAGCTTAGGTAGGACTGGGAGTAGGAGAATTTGTTTTCCATTCTGTGTACCCTTCTGGCCAGATGCAAGCCTTGTGTAACCTTTTTAAACCTTGAGTGTTCATCTGTAAAACGTGGGGGGTTGCATAGATCATCTTTTTATGGTGGTGGGGACTGAGCCCAGAAGCATTCTACCTCCAATGTACACCCGCAGTCCTATTTTAATTTTTATTCTGAAATGGTCTCACTAAGTTGCTGAGGGCTTGGTCAAATTACTGCGAGCTAACCTGGAACCCATGATCCTCCTGTCTCAGCCTCCCAAGTACTGGGAATACAGCAATGCGTCACCATGCTGGGCTGCCCAGACCACCTTTAAAGTTTCACATAGAACTTCCAATGATTCTATGAAAGGGATATTATCCAAGGAAGGTCAGCTTTAACCTACACTAAAGTTAGCTGGGGAGAAAGATGTAATTTGAGAGTACTTCCTAAGGGAGAAGGAACAATCCTAGCTTTTCCCATAGATTGGGGAAAAAGGAGGTAGATCTTTCTTGACCATTTCGGATCCTGTCTTGGAGGAGTCTCTGCAGGGACCTGTGTGAAGGAGAGGAGGGTACTGACTCCATTACTACTGTTTGGCATTTGTTTCCAATGTGAGGAAAATCTTTATACAAACGCCCACTAGACACCTTTGTGCCTTTAGCATCTCCTGTCTGTGAAAACACACCAGGGCAATGTTATTATGATTCTGCTTTGATGAGATGTTTTAAAATGAATCCTGATGGTATCTACATGCTTATGAAAACTGGTTATGTGTGCAGGAATGGCTGATTCAGTCTGTCTACAATGCTTGGTGCATGTACACATTTGCAGACCTCTTGTAGTAAATCAGCAGCAGTCTAGTGGTTAGAAGTCAAGGATTACTTTTTGGTGTACGAGCCCAGCCTTGATTTATATTAAATTCCTTTCTTTCTGCATCCTATCTCCCAAACCACCTGGTTGTTTCTCTGGGTCCCTGGCAAGCCCCCTGCATCTCTACAGTTTTATAGGCTGATGGAAAGCCAGTCTTCAGATACACAATGTTTTGAGCAGTGACTCAAGTCTAAAGATATGGTCACCACCTGCTCAGAGAAATGAATGGTCCTATCAGAGGATATTCTGTAGTAATATTCTGAAGTAAAGCTCTGCTGGGTGCCACCGTCACATGGATGCACAAAGTCTCCAACAACATGACTTTAGACTAGGCTAATCCTTCTAGCAAGCAAAGGGTGATTAGGAAGATTTAACTGACCAGGTGATAAGATTAAAATCAGGCAAGATTCCCAAAGAATTCACAACCATTGAAAAGTCACAGGCACACAAACTGGATTTTAAAGATGCTGCAAATGCTTACCTGAATGACCAAAAACTGTTGGAATCAGAGAAATAGTTGTCAAGATAACCATTCCAAAGCAGATTTTGAAGTCACAGTAAGAGTTTAATTTATAGGGGGCATGATGGTTAAAGCTTGAAGCAAATGATACTAACAAGCAATGGAGTTATTTCTGCTAAAATCTGTTCTATCTTTCAATTAACCAGAATGGCAATAAACAATAAGTACCACTGGGAGGTTTGAGGTTAGAACTAGGACCTCATGCCCAGGATCACAGCTTAATTCATAGGCATGGAGGTGAAATCCATAAATCCCACGTAGGAATACAACAAACACATTCCCCCATATTGCTACCATATTATTATTATTATGCATGATTCCCTGAAAGCGCAATTTATAAATGTCCTATCGCAAAGATAACTTTTAGGCCAATTATCAATAATGTGAATAATGTGACAATAACATCTAGCAAAAAAAAGAAGAGAAAGAACAAGCAGTTCTGATTACTATATTAGCAGAGCCCTTCATCTTTTTTAAATTTAATTCACATAACCTTTCTTATTCTTTAGAGAAGAAAATCCAGAAAAATTTTTGAATTTTATAAAAAGGACTTACAATATTATATTTTAATTAAAGTTGAATAAGCCTCCCAATGAATATTAAATTTTTAAAAGCCTAACCAGCAATTGTACATTATTAAAAGCTGCATCGCTTATGTTGAAGAAATTAGTACTTAATTTTTTTGAGGTTCGTCATCAATTTCTTAAATGATCAGTATCTTGATTTGAAACTCAAATTCAAATAATGTTAATATTGTTAATATTGCAGTTGCCCAAAGAGTAAGCACTAAAGACTGAATTTGTTGATTTACTGCAATGAAGTTCACTGACCTCCCAAGTGTTGAGATGCTTAGATAAAACAGATATTTTATTTACCTGTAAAAAGGTTCCCTGAAAAAAAAAGTACTACCTTGCCAGAATCGACTGTTCCCTCCCCCATTTGATAAATGCTTGTGACCCAAACTTGTATGTCTCTCACTCATTGTGTTGCCTTCCCAGTTCTTCTCTTACAGGAAGAACGCATAAAATCCTTTACTAGCGCGAACTCTCTATCAGTCATTTTATCATTTAGATAATCCTATTTTTACCGCGAGTTCTGGTTTTAATTCTCTTGTCCTATCTCTAACTGTTGGGGGTGGTGCAGGAGGGAGTCAAAGTCCCTAAAACTGCTCCCGAATATAAACAATATCACAAACGGGTAAAAATATGATGAGGGATTTCCAGTAAAATAGCGCGCATCCGTAAACTCCCAGAGCGGACAAAAGAAAACAAAACAAGAACACAACAACTCGGGCTGCGCCAGCACACCCGCAAGCTGGGGCCGAGCGGCGCCCTCCCGGGCCTGGGACCCGGCTCCCCCGCCAGCAGGTGGCCCGTGGCGAGCGCCTCCAACAACAATGGCCAGGAGGCGCAGGCTGGCGTCCTCAGTTTGCTGCGTCCGCCCCTGCCCGGAAAAATAACCCATCTCCAAAGATGACAAAACAGAGAAGCGTGCCCTAGGCGACCACGCGGGCACCCTCCCCTGCCCCTGCTCCTAGTCTCCATAAGGTCCCCTCGTTGACCAACGAGGAGCCCGCCACCAATCAAGTTCCTGCGCGAGTTATTTTATTTCCTGCAGCCCCGCCACCTGCCGGGGCGGTGCTCCGTGCACCCCACGCATCCCTCCGGCGACCCCCCGCGGGCTGCAGCAGAAAACGGGGCGCTCGGGCAGGGCGGGGGCGGGCGGCGGCCGCGGATCCGGCCGGCTATCGCCGCAGCTCGGCGGCCTCCCATTGGCCACGGCGCGGGCGGGGAGGCGCGGGAGGCGGGCGGCGGGGGCGAGGGCGGCGGCGGCGGGAGGGACCGGGGGAGCGGGCCGCGCAGCCTGGCAGCGCGAGCGGCGAGCGCGGGAGAGCGGCGGCGGCGGCTCGCGGGGATCGCGCCGGCGGAGGCCGAGCGGGGTGCGCGGGCGGCGGCGAGGGCCGGCGGGAGGGTGCCGGCGCGCAGGCAGCTGGGGCGGCCGCGGCGGTAGCAGCCGCGCCGGCCCTGGGCATCACCCCGCGCGGCCGAGGCCGGAGAACAGTCTCCAACTCGCGGGGGACGGCAGCGGGGAGCCAGGGAGCGGCCCTCGGGCCTCGCAGCGCGGCAGGACTGCTGCCCTTTGTGGGCGCAGCGTGCGTGGCCAGAGGCGCCCTCCCCGCGTCTTCGTCGCACCGAGCGGCCCCGGAGAGGAGACCCGGAGGAAGCCCAGCCGCGAGCCCGGAGCCTCGCGTGGAGCAGCTCCCGGGAGCGCCATCAGCTCCACCTCCACCTCCGCATCCTCCGCCGGCCAAGGTCCCCGCCGCCGCATCCCTCGCGGCTGCCGCTGCGCGCCCGGCCGGAGCTGAGCTGCTGGCGCTGCCACCTACACACACTTGCGCGCACACACACTCACACACACACACACGCGCGCACGCACGCCCGCCCTCTTCCCCCGCCCCCTCTCCGGCTCCTTGATCTCTCGGTCTGTTTTATTACTCCTGGTGCGAGTCCCGCGGACTCCGCGGCCCGCTATTTGTCATCTGCTCGCTCTCCATTGGCGGGGAGCGCGGAGCCGCGAGCAGGGGGTGGGGTGGGGAGGGAAGGGAAGGGGTGGAAACTGCCCGGAGCCGTCTCCCCGCCGCTGTCGGTGCTGCCGCCGCCTCTGCCGCCTCCGGCTCCTCGCTCGGCCCCTCTCCGCCTCCATGTGCCGGATAGCGGGAGCGCCGCGGACCCTGCTGCCGCTGCTGGCGGCCCTGCTCCAGGTACGCGGCGGCCCCCGGGCCGGGCTGCGGGCGGGGTGGGGCGGGCGGCGCCGGGTCCCTTTGTTCCCCGCGCCGCTGCGGGGCCGGGCTGCGCACCCAGGAAGGGAGGTGCCGCACCGCGCGGCCGGGAACTGCGCAGCGCTGGGCTCCGGCCGGCTGCAGGGACGAGTGGCCCGGGCCAGCTGGTCCCCCGCGCCTCCGCTGGAGGGGATGGCGGGGCCGGATCCCGGGCCCCCTCTGCGCCTCCTCCGGGGCTAGGGAGTTGGCGGGGTATGTCCCCAGGCAGCCAAGGGTGAGGCTGGGCAACTCCCAGGTTTTGCAGTTTTCTCTGCTTCTCGCCCCTCGCATTGTACTTTGCCCCAAAGAATTTCCCCCCTCCGGGGATGGGTCGCGAGTTTGCAGTAGAAATTCTCACTCCGGTGTCTTAGTTACGGAACTTGCCTCTACCCCACCCCACCCGGGCACCGCGCTCCTCCGCGTCCAAGGGCTGCGCTGTCCTATTGTCTTTAGCCCAGCCCGGAGTTGCCTCCTATGCTTTCTCTTCTTCTGCCTCTCAATTTTCTGGGTCGCAGTCCCACCTGGGGAGAGAGCCTCGCCCCTCGGACGCGGGTACCCTCGGCGGCCGCCGCAGCCCGGGCCCCGCACGCCGGGGGAGAAGTTCCGCTACGCGGGGACGGCTCCTGGCTCTGTCCCGGCGCCAGTGCCCTGCGCGGGTACCGGGGACGCCATCGCCTGGAGCCTTCAGCACTTTGCCCCCGCTGGAGAGCGCCGGCCGGTCGCTCCCATCTGGCTGACTGTCCCGGAGGCCGCCCCGGCAGGAAGCACCTGCTCCCGGCAGGTCGGTCCCGCCACCCTCTGCGCCGCCGGCCCCAAGCCCGGCCGGCGCCCAACTTTCCTGCGGGAGCGCCCAGCCCCTTCGGGGAGGCTGCCACTCAGGCTCGGCCGCGACCCCGTGCTGGGCGGGGGTTGTGTTGGGGTCCCTTGCTGCCCCGGTGTGCAGCGGGCTTCCGAGGACGCGGGAGGAGAGGGGTGTGTCGTCGTCGCCGCGGGGCAGGGAGATCTGCCGAGGACCCCCACCTTCTGAACGTCGCCATCTGGGAGAGGAGGTGGCCAGCCCCGACCTGTGCGGGCGCGGGGTGGGGGCCGATGGCGCGGCTCGCCCCCTCTGTGGTCTGCACAGGTCAGGGCCTGGCGCGCTCCCGGGCGGGACGGGGCCGGCGCCCGCGGTCTCCGGAGCTTTCTCCGCCGCCCCCTGGAGGGGTGTGGGCCGCGGCCGCGCGGAGCCCTGTCCATGGTGCGCCATGGCGCGGCGAGCCGGGCGCTGCCAGGCTCCGCTCCCTGCTCCCAGGGTCCTACTCTCCCACTTTCCGGCTGTCCCTAGCACCCACTCCGTGGACGCCCGGGTCCCGTCCTCCCGGTCCCCCTTCTTGGGTTTCTTCTTTTGTTCTTTCCCCTCCTGCTGGTCTTTCTCTCTCCCCTTCCCCCACTCGCCCCCTCCCCCCCAGCCCTCCCTCGACTCTCTCCTGACTCTGGGGTTTCAGAACTATTAGTCTAGACATTTTTGGCCTCTGCAGTTTTGGGGAGTGGATGGAATTTTTTCTAACTTGGAGGAGGAGACCTGCCAGTCACTTGCTAACAAAAGTACCTCCTGTTATAAAACCACCCTTTATTCTCAGAGCGCACGCTCCTCATTCTTTCTCCTCCTGTCACTTCATTTATTGTTTCTTTAAAAATGGAGCTTTTGAAAGAGGTTAGACTGCAGGGAAGAAGGAAAAAAAGTGCTACTTCCAGTTGAGGGGAAGTTAAAAGGAAGGAAAGATAAACTTAAGAATCCTATGCATATCCTAATTTCTTTCTCTTTTTAACAAAGGAGCTGTCATAAACCAAGAAACTCTTACCTAAAAAAATTATGTTTTGTATATCATTGGACTTACTTATTACAGACAGTAAATCCTGAGTGTGAATTCAGCAGTAGATGGTTATTTTCACTAACTTTTTTTTAAAATCTAAGTGTAAGTTCTAATTGAATATTGTGTACTGAAGTTAGGGTAGGAGAAGGTGTTTGTCCGTCATTAAAACCATGGAAATTCTAAATGTGGAGCAATCTCGTTTTTTTTTTTTTTTTTAGTCATCTGCTTTGAAGTCAGGTGTGAATTCTGGACATCCTTTTTCTCTTTAAGCATTTTAAAAATACCATATGTAGACATTAGATAATAGGGTTATCTTTTTCCATGTTTGTTCTTTCTCAGTTTCTTCTGTACTGATGTTAACTTTAAAAAACCTTCACAAAAGAGGACATTACAACTTTGTCATCAAGTCGTTCGATGAGTGCAAGTCTAACTCATGAGTGCAGGTCAAGTAGTAACATTGAATGATTTGAAAGGTCATTAGGAATGGAGACAAAACAGTTGATGCATCATGAGTTTTAGGGTTAAATGCGCAATGTGGATTGTACAGGTGAGATTAGAAACCACTTTGAGTTAATGGTCTGCTTTACACACCAGGAAAACCAAGATCTATCTGCAAGGTGAACCTGGTTCCTCTGCAGTCATCTGCTGTGTCTTTTTTTTTCCCTTCAGTTCAGACTAAGCAGCCAAGTGCTTTAGAAAAGAATGGGCAGGTTATTAGTGTTGATAGGAGCAACCCTGTTTTTACCGGCCAGTTAAAGTATAATTGAATGTTCAGAGGGCTTTGCTTTTAATTGCTAATGAAAGTGTCCATGATTTTTGTTTTACTTTGAGAGATTCTTTATTAGTTTAGTTATTCGGTTACCTAGATTTACATAATTTTCATCGATATTACATAATATGATATTCAACTTAAAGATTTTTTGTTCTTCCTCATTCTAACTTAAGGGATTCGCATTGTCCTTTACATTAAAAATTTTGGAACATTAAATGATCAAGCAATAAATGTTATATGATGAATTATGAGTAGCTTTCTTCTTTCTTTTGAAGCTAGGCAAGTGGCTTTCGAATCCTTTCTTAGGTTTATCATTAAGGAAAACCAATTTTACTTTTACTACCGCCCAGTAAATTAATAGATTAGAAATCTGTTTTGTTTTTCTGATTCACATCTTAATTGCATAGCCCATTGTTCTAATTTAAATACACTTGAATGGGTTATGAGGCACCAAGGACAATACCTTAATGTTCATAGAAATTCTAGATTCTCAGTCTTATCTCATAGGTCCTGGTTTCAAACTGTGGATGAAGACCTTGAAAAAAAGATGCATAAACCATGTGCATTTTTCATCTGTTAGGTACACACTTTAAAGAGACTAATATTCCACATGTGAAACATAAAACAGAAAAAAGCTTTTTTATGATGTGAAAGTCCAGGGTTCAGTAATCGTTTTAAATATAAAACATGTATTCTCATTGATTACTCAATTTCCATGTGTTTTTTTTAAATTAAGTTCTTGTGAATGTAAGAAGAATTAACTTAGTTTGTGTCCAAAGTTTATTTATTGAAAATGTTATGCATATCTTTGATATTTTCTTATCTTGCAATATGTGGTCATTACAGATAGGTTGCAGTTGTACTAGGTGTGATTTGAAAAACAATTAATATACCCTAAAATAATTTACGGGCATATCTTTAAAAGGCAGATGTATGTACACACACTTAGGCCTCAAAAACAAGTTCAGAGTATACATGGAGTGTACCTTTTGAATTTCATACAAGTCAAGTCTGCCTTGACCTTCTTCCAAAAGTTCAAAATGAGATTTTTAAGAGGAAATTCTTGTTTTTTGTATATAGATGCTAAAATCTTCCAGAAACAGATTATTTTGTTGACAGTATATTGTACCAAACTGTCCTTAATTTTCTTTTCATTAAAATTTTTTAATTCTTAAATCTGTTGTGCCTCATTAAGCTTTAGGGTTATTAATCGGAAAATGTCAAGACATAAAGCAACAGTTAATCTTGCTTTAAAATGCTTCTTCTTTTTTAATCCTAAGTGACTCAGATCCGCATCCTGTTTTCAAGGGGATATTCTCAAGTTAGAAGAGTGATTTTTTCAAGGAAAATCAGAGCTGTTATTTAAGAAGTGTAGTGTTTGTGTATACACTCTACCATTTTGCCCAAGTTAACATTATTCAAATTTGTTCTTTTGGCTCAAATACAAAAAGTAATCAAGTTTAAGCACTGCTCAGACTTGGCAGTGAATTTTATCAACTGTTTAAAAGTATGATGGGTTTGGAATTTAGATTTCATCATTTGAATAAGTATTTTATATCTGCTATCAGTACACCTAGAACCTAACTGTTTTCAGGTTGAGTAAAGAACTACATATTGAAATATAACGTGCACCAACAAGTCACTATCCTTGCCTTATGTCTCTGTGTTTTTCCTACTAAAATTTTTATTTTTAAGTTTTCAAAAAATTGTATCGCCGGAGATGGTGGTGCACACCTGTCATTACACCACTCAGGTGGCTGAGACAGTAGGATCGCAGGTTTGAGGCAAGGCCTAGCAACTTAGTAAGACCCTCAGCAACTTAGCGAGACCCTGTTTCAAAATAAAAAATAAAAGGGCCTGGGTATGTAGCTCAGAAGTGGAATGCCCCCGGGCTCAATCCCCAGCAAGAAAAAAATATATATATGTGTATATGTGTATACATGAGTGTGTATATATATATATATATATATATATATATATATGTATGTGTATAT